>JAQGCH010000367.1:0-24994 GCA_034699485.1 Nanhermannia elegantula | reverse complement strand
AATTTCCGGCTGACTGTAACAGATTATTGACTTGACTCGAACCAGCCGCTGAAACTAATATATTAATTAAATTATAAGACACTTTTAGATTAAACGACAGTTCAATGCTTTCATTTTACCTGAAATTTCAGAACCATTGGTGTGGTTGAGAGCTCTCGGTGGAGATATGTTATTGTGCATATTTCGTGGTCCACTTGACACTCGTGATAATGAACTACTATTGAGAGCGGGTGAAGGCGAAGGATCAGGTTCTGATTCTAACAGCTGTCGCAACCTTTGCAACTGAGCTTCGAGTTGTCGGTTATGGTCTTCTAGTATTTGCATTCTTGCTTCGAGTCTTCCTTTATGTTGTCTCAACAGCTTTGCCTCGGCCAACATCGCCTCTTCCCTACTGGGGGTTGATATCGGAGTGATTTCTATTTCTGAATCACTCATGATATTGGACCCAATTTTAGTTTGATTCGAATAATTGAAAGCATCATTAGTTAATCGATTTGATGTTCGCTCTGTTTTAAGTCTTTCATATTCTGCTTGTAATAGTCTTTCACATTTGATTTAAAATATAGTCAATTAAGTAAATTATATAATAGTCATATTTACAAGAAATATATATCTATACCTATTCTCTTCTTCTAATTCATGTATAATAGATTCCAATTCATCTCTTTGATCGGCATCAATGGCTGCCATAACTTGTGCAGGACTTCTAGGCATATATAACCCGTAATCAGTACCCAAAGTCTGACAGTATTGAGCAATCAGTTGATGTTCGTCTTCACTCCTTTAATAAAGATATCAATATTTCATGTCGTGACTCATGAGAATATACTTTAATACTCAATACTTACGATTCATCTGGAGTTGAATTACTTCTCCCTCTGAGCTCAACCTCAGCCAATCGATTTGCATAGAGTTCTAGTCTTGAATGCATATCTTGTGAAGTGTGATGATGTAATGTATGTGAAGGAGAGGGCGCCGGACTCTCTAAATCGTCGCCTTCTAATACTGTTTGAACGGGTAGATATCCGACGCGCGGATGTCTCTTAAAATATCGCTTTGATTTAAATTTATTGCGAATAATGCGAGTGAAGTCACGAACATCTTCTCCCGAACGCGTCACAACGCAGTACTCTTGCATCGGATGACTAAAAACAATGAATAATAATAAGAATTGATTCGAAATTAGAATATTAATGTATGAAATGGATTCATACGTAATCTTATGGTGTTTTGCTCTCCTGCCAGAAAAGAAGCAGTTTTGGCACATGTCAAAGTTGAAACACTTTAAGCATCGATAACGAAATCCAATTATTGGATACTGTCTGCAGATATTGCACTTCGCCTGATGTTTAGCGGTTTCAGCGGCTGACAAACGATGCAGAACTGGGAGCCAAACAATAGACTGTGGCTCTTGCTGTAGCCAACCCAGGAAATCATGCGCTTGGATCTCACCCTGATTGCCAGCTCTCACAAAACAAGACCTAACACTGGGCTCAATATTGCTTCCGCCAAACGCTGCGATTTCTCCTAATAGACGAGGAATTTGAATGCAGTCATGCAATAAAAGACCTAATTTTCGTTCGTCTGCGCCTCCATTGGTGTTCGCAATGAGTCGGAATAAATCTGTTATCAATTGGAATAATAAGATTGTTTACATAAATAACAGCTTAAACTGATATGAATGGTATGTTATCTCACATTTATATTTGTCTTCTAATGAGGCCTTGCAGAGAAGAGCTAAACCAACTTTAAACGATAAAATTCTTATATATCCGGTTCGAGTAGAGCTATAAATTGATAGATATTTAAATCAAATAAGAGATGAGATGAGATTAGAACAAATATGAAAATCTTACGTGTCGTAGAGGTTCAGCAGCCAATTGAGACATAAATCAATACAAAGTGGAACATTAACCATTGTTGAATGATCGACAGCAATGCCTTCATATATGTTTTGCAAACAGCTTATCATTTCAGGAACACTAATTAGTTTGTCATTTTGTGCTCGCAATCCGTGCTGATCGAAGATGTTTATCAGATTATCGATTAATATCAAATCCAGACATAATCTTCTCTGTACTGTTCGTAATTTCATTGCTGTTCGATATGCAGAATAGCGAACTTCATTGAATTCGGTTAAGGAATTAAGAATTTCTGTATATTTAGGCGATTCCTATAAAACAAATCAAATTAAGATAATAAAAATGTAATAAATAAAGTTTACTTTAAGATATTTTCTAATGAAAAGCATTAAATCTTTTTGATTAAAGAAAATGTTGATTTGAATGTTGTATTTATAGGAAATTTGTATTATAAAAATCTTACCCAATGTGTCGTTTCCGTCGCGTGGCTTTAAGAGCATGAAAGCAAAAAGGAGTTATCGATCGTATTCAAGTTGAAATGTAATTTTTCACTTACTTTATATAATAAGGCACTTTGTTAGCGGCAACAGCTCTCTCCCACGGATGATCAACTGCTGAATTAAGAAACTGTTGTTGAGCGGATCCATGATCTCTAATAGACTGTTCAATAGCTTTTTGGCGCTCATCGACCGCGAGTTGCAATAATCTCGAGCGTGTATTCAATTCTTCCAAATAGTTTAGATTACAATGTGAGAGAAGTACATTACAACCAGTAATACGAGCCGCCGCTTCATTTACTTGTTCAGTATGTAATTGAATTGGAGCTATTCTGTCGCGGAATGCCTGACAGTTCAATAGAAAATGAAATGTCATTCATTATCAATGAGCGCTTCATTTTTCTTAATTATTATTGATTTTACTCAAGAAAAACGTTAATGAAATTTCAAACTGACAAAAAACTGGCGGTGCTATAAAGCAACGCTTCTAAACTGGGGCAGTGGCCCCTTGGGAACCATGAAATGACAAAAATAATATATTAATTTCTATGGGAAGGAGACCACAGACCAAAAAGTTTGAAAATCATTGATATACAGCACTTACAGCTTAGAGTTAAGCTCTCTATACTGTATGAGTTGGCTGTTATGCATACCTTTCTGATCGATAAAATGATCGATAAAACAATAAATTAAAATTAATAACTTAGACAATAAAAAATGACCTTTAGTTCATTGAGTTGTAGCGGCAATTGGTCGAAAATGATGTCTGTAATGTTTGTCCATTTAGTTTTATGTGTTTCTGCGGAATGCAATTTGGCGCTCAAATCTTCCATTCCTTTCTGTAAGGCTTGCATTCTCTATATTATAGAAATGGACAAAAGTTAGCATTAAGTTATCGACATATTAATCAAGATATAGATATTGAAGCCAACGCTTATGCAATTGAATAGCGAAGCAATGTTTATAACAATAGAATATTATTATAGTGAGAATGTGATGGCGTGTAAGACTTGTACGACTTGTACGGTGTGTGTACTGACCCGCTGTACATCATCTAATCGTTTTTGCCTTTGCTCCGTCTGTTGCAATAATTCATTCCATTTATCAGAAAGTTTGTTCACTTCTCGCCTTATGCTTCTTGTAATCTCTCTGGACTGTTCGTCAGCACTTCTATAACCTTGACTATGACTATGACTATCCCCTCCTTCATAATCTTTAACTGAAACAACAAACAACATGTCAGCAAAGAAGTAAAGCTCTCCTAATATTAAATTTATCAAACTGTAAGACTAACTGAGAATCAGACAGATTAACAACAGATGTAATAAAACGGTCAAACCTTCAGAATCACTGCCTTCTGTGTGTGCGATGCCTTCTTTAGCGACATATTGTCTTCCAGCTAATAGACTGCTATCAATGATTGGTCGCTTGTCGTCCAGTTGTCGCCTAAGACTTCGATGTTCTTCTTGCTGTTTCATAATGGCCGCCACATCGCCACCAATGGACGGCTGTGACGCCAACTCTGTCTCTTTCTTAATGATCCATTCCGTGAGTTCGCGTAAAGATAACAATAATTGGTTCCATTGTTCAGTACTAGTTTCAAGTCTACTTCTAAGTGATATTGTCTTCAATCTTAATGTATTCCATCGATGATTCATTTCTTCGAGTTTGTGTTGCATTAAAAGAGCGTCTTCTTGGCTCTCAAGTGTTTGTAATATTTGAGAACTTCGATCGTTTAGAGTTAAATGCATTTCACGTTGAGATTCAATTTCACGTTGAAGTTCCTGAATAAACATCAATATTGTAATAAATTTATTTACATTCAGTGACTTTTTACTTATGTAACTATCAATAGTGAGTAAGTGAACTGTTTTCAATTCATTCAAGACTAGCATATACTGTATGTCAAGAAATACAAATATCAAAAACAAAACTCAATTTTCAAAGACTTATAGCAAAGTTTATCCAAAATTTTAAGATTAGTTTATTCTCAAAAAGTGTACCAATAGTTTGAAATGTATTTTCAACTCCAAGTTATATATCTAAAGACTCGAATCTAGAGTAAACACTTTTAGTTGGGTTTATGAGAAAAGCAATAAAAAATTATTGAACCTGTAATTTAATCGCTTGTTCAACAATTGAATGCACAATAACAACAGAGTCATAAAATTCAATCGATAATAATTTGCAATTAAGCAAATCGAAAATGCAGACCATTTTCAAAATTCAAAACTTCCAAATTAATATCCAAACTCACAAAAACAAAATTACGAATACATGAAATACACAGAATAGCGACTAATAATAGAACTTCTGAAAGGTAACAAATTTGCAGAATCATGATATGCAACCTATTGTGGAAATGCAATTCATGACAGAACTGCGAATTCTATACACTATAATCTCTATAAATGACAGGTTAATCAATGCAAATAAATATATACTAATATTAGAATACAATGTATGTATATATAAATAGAGAAGGAATACCTTTTCTAGATTTAAAAGGATGTTCTGTATATCAGATGAAACGTTAATCATTGACAATATAGTGCTTGAAAGGGAAACGGTGTACAAATAGATCAACTATAAAACAAAGCAACTGAAAAGCTAATGAAACGAGAGAAACTGAGACCCAACTCAATTAAAAATGTTCAACTTCTCACTCAAGTGGAGTAAAAAGTGATGGAAAGCAAATGCGATTAAGAGTTTGAGGCAAAACTGACGAAATAAGAATATATGTTAGAATGTATGTTAGAATGGTTGGGCTCATATCATGTTTAGACAACTCAGTTATTTATAGCTAAGTGTCGAACAGAATCACCACTAACGAGAAAGTGTCTTCAGTTTTTGCTTTCAAAAATTGAATGTCACGAACTGTTAATATAAACAGTTGAACAGTTATGAACCATTACTTCCATTTAGTTTGAGTTCATTAATTAGCTCAGCACTGGTTTGCTTTACAAACCACTATTTTAAGAAATTTATTAATAAAACTTTCTTCGAGTGATATTCTCGGAAAGTCTTAATTTTCTGAACTTAAATCATTCTGAAATATGGTAAATATCGGGTACTCTTATTGTAAACATTAAAATAAATATTTGGAATCAACAGAAAAAGATTGATGACTAAAAAAATATTTATATTAAGTTGAGATAAACTGAAAAGTAATATAAATGGTAATCAATTATATAAAATATAAGGCAAGACAATGATATGATAACTTTTGAAAGAAAGTGTTGGTCTCAATCTTCTAATTCTATTTTATGACCAGAATTGTCAAAATCTTAAGACTAATATTTTTAAAACTTTAAAAACTAATATAAAATATATGGCAGTTCTCCTGTTGCGCAAAGAGGTTTGAGATAAAATCGAGTTTAAAAATTTGAACGGGTAGTCATGGCTTTAAGTTGGAAAATCTTATCGATGATTAATAGTGTGAGTAGTTTTAGAAACTGCTTAATGTAAAAAAAGATATCAAATATTAAAAATTAATACTTGATTCGTATTTTTTAAGACCAAGTAAAAAGAAGAACCCACGAAAAACCCAGAAGAACCGACTCTATCAAGTGTTGCATTGTATTATTTAATGGCAAAATAATTATATCATCAATTACTTCATTTCTTTTATCAAATCTTTATACAAAGTTTGTGAAAAAAGAGATTTCAGTAAATAATATACCCATAAAAATGTTTACTTAATAATAACTTCCAGTATAAAGGGATATAATAAATGAAAATACTTATAAGTTATAACTAGTGATAGAGAATATGCTTACAATGGGTTAATTTGTAATAGACATTACGATTCGACAAACAATGAAATTCAGTACAATGTTTTCGGTATCAGTCATGAAATATGCAACAGAATTACAGCACAAAAGAAAGACTCTGAAGATATAAAACATCTTCACTATTATCAAGTACTCGTTTCAGGCAGCGATTGGTCACAAGTTTTAAATAATACAATAAATTTCTCAAAAAAATTTGATCATAAAATAAAAATTTGGGCTTCAGTAGGGCTGCAAATTAATTATCTCCAGAGAAGAATATTCATTAAATTTCCCAAAAGTTGAAAATTTGAAAAATTGAATCAAATGTATATAATACTAGATTAAGTCTTCATGAAATAAATTGATATTTGAGAGTTAAATTATGGTAAATATAGGATAGAAATAAGTATTTTTGATTTTATGAATCTCGATCTCGTCTCGCAAATTAGAGTCACTCTTATCTTCTAACTATTGTACTACTCTCGGGATTAGGGCATGTGTTTTAAGTTAAAATAATTCAATTAAATAGCATTCCTTCATTCCAATTACATTAATGATGGCTTTTATGTTTATTTAATTGCGAATTATTAAAATTTTTCCGAACACGTCTCGTCTCGTAATAAGAATGTTATGAATGTAATGATCATTTCACGTCTCATCCCAATAATTTGTCTCGCGAGACGAGACCAGAATTGACGAGATCTCGTGCTCATGTCTAATATATGAGATATAGATTTACGAGAACCTAATGTTTTCGATAATAACACACAATTTTAACATTTTGCCATTTTTTAAATTTTATGATAAATTTATTCAATAAACTAAATTTAATATTAAATTTAATACTCAGAAGAAAATTTATTAAATTTAACGACTCAAGTCTGCAAATTTGAAATTCATTTTCCTCTAATCTCTGACTCTCAAGAGTTTGATTTCAAGAGTGAAATCTAGAAATAGAATTCGAGAAAATCCGAGATTTGTTTATTAGGCTTATTATAGGCTCAACACAATTATTATAGCATTTCTAAAATTAATCAATAAAATATATTTGAGACTAAATTCGATTTGAATGTATGACTGCCCAAAAAACATTAACATAACCAAAACGAAAAATCTTTTAAATGTTTAATTTATTTTTAATATAATAAGTAGTGAAGAACCAAAGACAAGTTGTTATTAATTTTAAAACTTGAGATAAGAGGCTTGCGGTATAAAAAATGACTTCAGTTTAAAACTATCAAAATTTTCACTTTTGATTGAGTGCGCGACTCAACGAATGCTAAGATTACAGGGAAAAGCCAATTGTCAACTATTAGTTTGTGAAATCTTTTCAATATTTTATAACTTCTATAATAGATAATTACCAAAAGATAATAAAACGTTCTGTTAATCATTATAAATAAGTTTAAGTCAATTTAAAATTGTGTCACTAATAAAATAAAATGCTAAATAATTGTATTGAAATCAGAATTCAATGAATAAGTTAGGACTCAAACTAATTTGTATTTCAAGTTATGATGGATTTGAAAACTATTTTAATCAGAATATTAATAACTTGTTTTAATAGAATTAATGTAAAACTTATATACAGTATAAAAACAAAAGATAGGAAGTGTATGTGATATGAAACTGGTGTGAATTGAAGTGAGAGACAGACCTTGATCTGTTCGAACCAATTTCGTTGACGCAGTGATCTGTCGCCTAATTTGTTAGCTTCTAATTCCAAAGCATCTAAATTAGACTCAGTCTCTGAGAGCCAACCCAGAAATCTATCGATGGCTCGATCGAGTTGTTGTATAGAATTTAATGCATTCTGCAATGCTTTTCCACGTCCTTGAATGCTAATAAAGAAAAAGTGACAAAATAATTGATGAATTTATTTTTCAAATTTGGTTAATGTCGAAAGAGGAGTTTAATTCTCATTACCTAACACTCAGTTCAGCGAATCTCTGATTCATTCTGTCTGCAGCCGTTCTGACCTTAGAGGCGTCTTCCTGTGAGAATTCTGTGGCCATTCGGTATGCGACTCGGGTCAGACTTTCAACTGGAGTTTTCCATTGATTAAGTTCTGACTGAAGTGACTATAGATAAGAAATCAGAGAAATGTGAACACAATATTAAGCCTATAATCCAATACTTGTGATATTAGGTTTGGTTTACTTTTTGTTCTTTGAGTTGAGCTTCGATTATATCCAATGTTTGTCCCACTGATGGTAATCTCTGGAGTTTGGCTTCGGCTCTGTTAAGCCAAGCTTCGACTTCACACCGACGATCATCAAAACTGCGGCCATTCATTAGATAGCCTTCCAGTTGGCTTTTTCTTTGCATTGTTTCTTCTTTAGCTCGAACCCAATCTTTATGAAATACAGTGACTGCACACAAATGAGAAAAGTTAACAATAAAACCTTAACTGAGTGTCAAAAATGAAAAAAGGCTGAAAAGCTTAAATCACCGAAAGAAGAGATACTATAAATTCAGGTCTGTTTGCTTATAGTTTTATGAATGTAGTGAAGCTGTTAAAAATATGAGCGTTACGTTACCTCTTTCTTTATCTTTATCTTCAGACGACACCTGCAATTTATTTAAATATTCTGATCTTCGTTCGTGTTCTTTCAGAAAATCCTATAAACAATAAAAATAAAGATAAATAAAAATTGATTTACCAAAACATTAAGAGTTCGCTATAAGTGTTAAGCTTTTTGCTTCAAAACGTGTAATATCACAACTTTCTCAACAAAAAAAATATTGATATTAAACAGATTAACCTATTCTATAAACAATTCCTTACAATTTGCAGACAGTATTTTTCAAGTTTTGTTAGTATTTCTGTACAATTCAAAAGCAAAGCTAATTTTGAATTTGAAAGGATTTTTAAATAACTTAATGTTGAAAGTGATGCAAAAGCGCTAATTAAACATTAAATACTTATTTATTATTTATTGTAAATGAAAAATTTTTCCAGTGAATAGAGTATAAACACTGATATCGGGATAGAGAGAGAGAGGTCATTTTTAATTCTCGAATGTCTGATGAGGTATGCCATAGAATTACCGAAAACTAGTTCATAAATATGAGCGACAGCTAAAACAATTAGGCTGTGATCGTAACGAAACCACTTAAAGGGTTTACCATTCTTTTAATATAATGAAAAGATTGAAATTATATGAATCAAACGATTAATAATTTCAATAAATTAATACAAATACTAATCCGTAAACACTTCAATAATTCACCAAAAATTTAAGTTAAATCAAATTTTTAAAAATATATTATATAATATTTACATCCAATAGAAGTTATAAATTTATATTTAAAATTAATATTTTAAACTAAAATCAATTTTCATCGTAAAAGTGTCTAAAATCCGAATTAGTTTGATGTGAACAATGGCTATATTTGTAAGAAAATCTCATAATTAAAGAATTTATCCTCAGATCAAATTATTCTTATGTTTATTGAAAGTATTTTATTAAATCAAACAAAACATCGAAAAAATTGAAAAGCTTTAAAAAGTTGAAAACTAAGGGTTTCTTTAATACTAGTATTTTATTGAAAAGAATCAATTGTTTGCATTAATTTTGGTGGACTTTAAAAGTAGTTTTAAAAAAGTAATTTATGATAATTATAATATGAGCTATTGATCGAACAGTAGATTTACATTTCAAATTCAAAGAACGTTCTGATAATGTTTGAATGACGAGTACGAAGTGTAACAAATAATGAATATATCAATATTTGATCGAAGTTAAGCCAAGTCAAAACATAACACAAATGGTTTTATTTATTGGGTATTTTACAGTATGATTCTGTGTAAAAACGAATATAAGTACAAAAACATCTAAATTATTGACATTATAGTGGAACCAAATATGGATTTTATTTTCTGTATGAATTTTATGAATAAAATCTTATTATATTAGAAACTAATTTAGAGCAAAACTATTTTGAGAGAAAATTATTTTATAAAAGAAATCGAAAAGAAAAAATTGAAATAATTGAGTAAATTAAAAAAAATATTTGAGAGCACACCAATTGAAAAAATAATATACAGTATATCGCGAGCTTGAAAGGGAAGTCGATAGACAGGTATATTGTATAAAAGAGTACAGGTATGCGATCAATCAAAAGAGTCTAAACGACAGAACATTTATTGCGCTTTTATCGTTACAATTATTCATTTGTAATACAATAGGTTGAAATCATTTTACAACAAACAAATGTCAAAATGCATTCAAGTTGAACGAGCGCTGCAATTGTCTCTTTAGTCCCGGCATAAGGTCTTAAGTGTTCTCAAAAAGAATGGCTGACCTTAAATGCGGGCAAAATATTGAATTAAAATGTAAACCAATATTAATGAGTAATATAGAAGTGAAATAAGAGTAATAAACAAATGGGGCCATTATTTACCATGTGCTGCAAGTGATTTACTATCGGTATTCAATAGAAGCGTTTGCGGTTTCTTAAACAATGCCCATTCCCAGCATATAAACATTTTTCTTGATTCACTTGCAAATCACTTATACTTCTAAATGTAAAGCAAAGCACTGATATTCAACTCAAGTCGATTGTAGTTTAAAGTTGTTTAGTGTTGAAAATAACGAAACACAACAAACTACTAGTTAGTTAACTAGGCTTTAAAGATAGGAGAGCGGCGGCGACGGCGGCAGCATCTCCTATCTCAACTCAGCTCTAGAAGCCATGATATGACACAATGCAAACCGATCAATAAAATAGTGAATCAATACTTGCTTTGCATTACATTATAGTCTGAGGAATTCTATGCAGCACAACATGCAATCATTTAAAATTTGGGTTTTGTTATAATAAAAATTCAATTTTATTTTCAAAATTTCATGAGTTTTACTTGTTTTATAAGATCGATGTTTATCTGTTTTATAGTCTAATAAAAGTTATTTTTTATGAGAATTAAAAAATGAATACTGTATTGAACTCAACCCAAATTTAAATTAATGACTGAACTCAATTTTAAATGTTTATTTACAATAGATTTCATCGTTTTTGAATAAAATTAGCCTAAAAACTAGAATACATTGATTGTGTGGCTTAAACATAAAATTTATATCTTAAATGTTATGTTATTTTAACAAATCAGTGAATGCCGTTATTGTAGAGTTGGCTTTACTTTTAGATCAGTTTATAGAGCATGCGAACTAAGAGATGAACAGACAGACAGAATTTCTAGTTTTCTTTTGAAGAAATAAATGTTTATCAATAGTAGTTTCTGTGTCGTCAACCTTTGGTATGTGAAGGGTTGGGTCCATGAGGTCCATGAGGCCCATTAGGTCTGCATTAGGTCACTCAAATTGTATTGAAATATCATTTCGCAAGTTATAAAATTATTATGAAAGTAAAAAACCTATTTTCAAAATAGAAAACTTCAATACAAATCATGTTTCAAAAGATCAAACTTAAAAGATATCCAAAAATTGTTAAATAATTTTCATAAAAAGCATGTCTTTTCTCTCATTTAATAAATTGAAACCTCATTCTCATTAAGATATTTTAAGATATATTGCGCTTAAAATAATCAAATAAATAAAGTCTTGTGAAGATTTTATTCTTATCAGGTTTTATGGTATTCTTATATAACGGACGAGAAAGCATGAAAATATTGGAATTCATAGCAAATCCTAAGAAGTATTTCATAAAAAATGAATGGGATCAACACAATTGTTATGCAGTTAAGTGACATTGCCGTCAAACTTGGGTTACTCGACGTGATTAGCGAATTAAGTCTAGTATTTCTTTTCTTACTTTTGAAGTAATCTTTTCAAAAATACTATTAAAAGAAAATATGTTTAACTTATGTATAGAATATAAATTGAAATATAGAAAAATATTAATCTTTTGATAGAGAATGAAAACCTACAGACAAAACATAGGTATTGTTAGTGAACGTGATTCGCGACAATACGACTACACGTCTCAGCCAAACATTATTCAATACAGTCTGTACAGTATAGACATTTAATTGATCTAAAGTTAGATTGATTTGCTATAATACTCTGCAATTATACAGACTTACAGACCAGCTATTAATTGATTAATTAATTGAGTTGAAATCAATCATTACTCTAAAACAAGATTCATCTAAGTTTGCGATAAACAAAACTTAAATACAAAAATTCAATTGAAAAATATGTTCGTGGGATAAAACTGAATAAATGCTTAGTCGAGCGTTAGTTTGTAGACAAATGCAGTTTTAAGGTTTGAAATAAAAAAGAAAAGAAATGTGTAGACAAAGAACTGTTCTAAAGATTGATATTAAACACACAGATAGTCTTAGATTTTATGGTCAAATACCTTCATAGCGTTAAATATTTGAACCGATTTGAACAAGTTTTTCAAAATCAAAATAAAATCACTTAATCATTGTTTATATACCTGTACTACACCTTTAAGACTCGATTAAATTTAATACTTTAGGTATTGTGTGCCTGAGCCAGAAAGGGATCATAATCTGAATGAATAACTGAAAAGTGTAACGTTTATTGGTTTGTACAGTATTTACTCTCATTTAACAATAAAATAACTTTATTTGAAATCCATTATTAAATCAAAAATAATTAAAGATTTGCAATAACTTTACAAAAAAAATCATTAAAAGCTAAATATTATTCATGTTTAAGATCTTTAAACATAAAGATTAACTTAATTTTTTGCTCAAAATTAGACGCAGTGAAGCTTTATATTTAGTTTAAAAGAATTTTATATTACAATTATCTACATATTAATTAAATGTCGATTATTTAAATTCGATGATAAGTATAAAACATGCTTTTTGTTGGTCTGGCTTTAGAAACAAAATTACTTGAATTAGTTAAGAGTTGAGGTTAGTGAATGTGATAGATTTGTGAAATGCCTACTTTTTGCCTAACTTATGGAATATTTAAATCCAAGCCAAGCATAAGCCAGCATAGGAACACGCCCTTACCTTATCTAAAATAATTAATATAAAAGTAGATTTGGTCTTATTAAGGATGGTTAGCTTAAAATCTAACGGTAAGGCCTTAAAAATGTCATAAATTGGACAACAGATTCACTGATACTTCGAATAGATTTAAGTTAAAGAACGAAAAGATTAAAGTGAAAAAAGAGTTAAATTTAAGTTAAAAATTGATTATACAATACACTCCACTATATGAAAAATAAATGTATGTATTGTATGCTCTATTAAGTGAAACATTATAGAGCACTAGCATTCGTAGAGTAGAATACAATCTATTGAGAACTAAACATAATTTTTCTATTTTTATTTGTCTAATCCATTAAACTCTCGTCAAACGAAACTCGTTTATCAATTGCAGTCAAATAACTGATAATAATTTACGATCAAATGACTTTTTGTCGACTAAAATCTTTAATGGACACAGAGATTACATATTATCACTAGTATTAGTTAAGTATTAGCAAAGCCATCACTTTCTTTTAACAAAAGAATCGGTCACTCGAAGAAAGACATATTGAATATCACATTTAAAATGAGTGGAACATCATTTCAATATTTATATTATATTCATATAAAAAATATTTGGGTTCAATCTCAAACTTAAGACTTTGCAGATGCAAAGCATCATAAAAATAAATTAGAAGAAAAAATGAAATAAGATAGCGATACATAAGTGAAATGATTGGTAAAACCTTTTAACTGAAGCTAAGACTAGTGTTGTCGGGAATGAATCGTTTAAAGAATAGGCCATTAGATGTGCTCATAATAACATTATGAAGCAGTAAAACACAAAGAAGTGCGTCAGCTGTGAGATTTTCACAGAAAATTCATTTAGATAAAGACGAAGGCATTCTTTGATTAGAATAATATTGGCGTTTCGCACAACAGCTCAACAGCACACCAACAATAGAGTCTGACTTAAGAGAAGGCAAACCAAAAAGAAAACAAATACAGAACGTTGAGACTTACCTCTGCTTTATGAATAGCTTTAAGCAATTCTCGATCTCTTGACTGATTGTTGGCATTCTTGCACAATGTCGTGATATCATTGATTCGATCGTTGAGCCATTCCTTAAGATCATTAATATTACTCTTATTCAGACTCGTTTTAACAGTTTCGCCACGAATTCGAAGCTTCCTAAGCAACAAACTTCGAGCCTGTCTTAATTTGTTCATATTATCATTGAGTGTATTCGGAGGTTTGTGTCCCAGAATTGAAGAATCGCTTTCTATTTCTGTGATCATTACTCCGAGCTGTTCATAAGTGGTTTCGTGGGTCTAAATCACAAACAAAGTTAAACAAAGTTAGTTCTCACTCAAAATATTAACCAAATCAATAAATTAAAAATAAATTTCTTATATAAAAAGTTTTTTCTCTGTAAAAGATATGAACTCAAATTGAGTTAAAAAATAAATTTAATAGAAATTTTAAATTTATAGAGACATCAGTTTTGCATCTTTGAAAAAGATTTGTGAAAATGATAAAAACCTTTGTAAATTTCAACATAATATTACAATTGATAAAAATAAATGGCAATAATTGCTTCAGTAAGTTAATTATTGTTTAAATCTTATGATATCTCAAAAGAATCACAAGAAATCATAATTTGAATGAACCGATGCATTAGTGCATTGCGGAAATATTGCGAATTAGTTATACTTGTACTGAAAGCTTTCCAAAGAAAACATTCACAATATTTAAAATTAGAAACTGAAGAAATAGTGCATTTCTGGTCAAAGCGAACATATGTGTCAACGAATTTATTTAAACATTAATACAGCACTGATATTGATATAAAGGCTATTATAAGATTAGACAGACTAAGAAACACAAAGACTGGTAAACTTGAGTTTATAATATGTACAGAATAACCTTCAAGTAAATAATTAATTGCATATTTGTGCACAAAATTTTAGTGAAAGCTATTTCTTCGATTAAATAAATGAATGCTTTGGTATAATTCTTCAATTCATTTACAATAACAATATAAGTAAATTAATGCAATCAAATGTAATGTAATGTAATGAATATCTTTCACTTTAACTCTCATTCAATTCATAGCAAAATATTACTTCAATTTTGAAATCATTTTTTCAAAAGTATTAAAAAACTCAAAAAATTTTAAACATTCAAACCTAACTTAACCTAATATTAGACGAGGAAGTGTAACATTTATTATTATATTAGATTAAATATTGGTTTAATGACAACCCATTAATTATAATGACAATTAAATCCTATGATGAAAAAAAACTTAAAACGAAAGTACCGGTAATTGTTTTCTTATGCTTCAAGTGATTTTAGTTAATTGTTTATTTTTCTGAAACCAACATATCTGAGTGTCTAGTCTTTTAAAAATAGCTCATCAACAGAAAGCTTAAGGCTCACACCTCAGGCTTGGTCTCAACATAGTTGAGTCCTTAAAATGTTAGCATTTTTGAAAAACTAACTCAAACTGTTTGTATTGAAGAGTACAGTACCGGTAATCTATATGTGAAATACTCTTCAAATAACAATAATAAATAGAGCCTAAACATTAGTCAGCTTAAAAAAATAGGTGAAAGCTTTCAAGAAAACAAAAAAATCATAGAAAAATAAACTAATTCTTCATTGAAATAAATAGTAGTTTAAAATCATTTTATGAGTTCATTCATTTAAATGATTAAAAACTCAGAATTTTGTGAATTATTTAGTTGATGAGCAACTCATATAACTTAAACACTGCATACTCTGATATGTATACCTGTAGGATATAATTCTATAAATTAAAAAACAGTACTAAAAGCATTTTTATAGCCTTACAGTGCATTTGATTTTTAAAATTTTTCAAAAATGTGATCAAATTTTTGTAAAATTTATTATTACATTATTGTGGAATTACACACATAAACTGAAGCGATTTAAAAAGAAATAATGCCCGTACAGGCATATCATTTTGGAATCAATGCAATTTTAATTATGGAAATGCTTTAGTTTTTAAGCAGTAATTAGCGTTGCCAACTATGGAGAAAGCCAAGGGAAGACATTTCAGAATTAAAGGGGGGACCAAGGGATGCATTTTGGCAAAACTTGACAAAATCAATGTGAGACCAAAGTACAATTTTTTGCATCCAAAATAAATTGTCATTGTTTTAATTGCATAGTATAAATGGAGTACTGTCCTCCCCAAAGGAGGACAGTTGGCAACGCTAGCAGTAATGCTCGTTAGCGAGACAAAAATTTTGCTTAGTATGTGCGTCAATCATATTAAATATAATTTTTGCATAAAGATTTTAATTAAGCAAAATTACATACTTTTATAATAAACGCATTTTTAGTTTTAAACAATATTCACACAGAATCGCATATCACTTATTTGCTTAAAATAAACTAAATTTATGTAACAAAACGTCTCAAATCGTTAATTTTGCTGACTTGGAGTTCAGTAAATACTCGGTACCCGAGTGTAAGCGAAAGCGTTTCATTTTTTCCGAACATCACTATTTTCAATTGATTCAATTGAGGTGAAGGAGTATTAAATAAATAAATACTTACTGTCATGTTTTCAATGGGAGTTTCACTGAGAGATGTTTCTAAATCGAAGTTTTCTGCAGTTTGTAAACTCCATTCGAGCTCAGTATTCAAGTTATCGGAAACTATTTTAGTCATTGAAATGTAGCGCTCGAGCAGTAGGCGAGCCTCAGGCAAACGAGTGCTCATCTTATATAAGGAAAATCAAAATTAATAAATAAAGACAATTATAATATTTTCTTTGATTGAATACCTTTTCGAAATCTTTTTCTACTTCTATGACTTCATCGGCTTTCAAAAGATTAGACGTGAGAATGACAGTCATTAAATTCAACCAATGGCTATACATTTCGTCTTCATATGTCTATAAAACGGATCATTAAATTCAATGAATGTTTATTAAAGCATCAGTTAATTTGAGATAACAGTTAGTCTATGCATTGCAACAATCGCTTCTATTGTTGAAACTCTTGCTGATTCTCTGCAGTATATGTTTAATAGAATTAAACTCTAAACAATTCTTAGCAAACGTTTAAAATAATAATCTTATAATCTCATAATCTCTAATCTACTGTATATAATAATTCGCGCAAATGTCTGCGAGTGTGTATAGGTATAGATCACTGGACATGTTAGAGATGAGATCACGATTTTATAAAAAAAATTGCCGAAGTAACCAGTGGCCAAGTTACTGAAGTAAATGATACGCCACCATTGGTTTTCATTTAAAAATTTTTTATTTCGATAAACGCTAACGGATGCCGAAAATGTTTATTTTCAAGTGACCACTGACCATATTTACCGAAGTAGCCAATGTCCCCGATATGGCCAATTTACAATTTTATAAAAGTTATTGAACGGGTAGGAACAAAGTGAAAAGTCGGGGTGGGGTTCATTTGTTTATTAGACTTATGGGACTGGTAGGAACGGTAGGAACAGTGAAATGTTGGGGTGGGTTTAGTTTCTTACTGTGTTAGAAAATAATTTTTTGTCTGTTCAATAGTTATAAAAAATCTACAGTAGTTATAAAAATATATACAGTATTTTTGTACTTATTCAAACATATAAAGAATGAGCGTAAGTCTCAACTATAAAAGCAATTATTTCAAAAGTTACCCTAATTTGGTTCAAAGTATTTGTAGCTGTTTTCGAATCAGTAATACTTCCATAAGTTGTTTTGAGAACAAGTTCAGACTTTTGGATAAACGAAACCAAATCTTCCCATTGCGAAAGACTATCTAAGTTACCATTGCTTTGAAGTCTTTCTCTCCTCCACGACAACTCTCTAACAACTGATTTCCACCGTTTTTCAACAGTGTCTAATTGGTCCTGAAGTAGTGATCCATCTTTTGTGGCACAATTAGTGATGACTCTATTGCTCAACACTTTGACACTTCCATAGATGGGAACGTGTTTCTGGAATTGATTCATAAGTAATTCCTGATGTTTTTTAGCGATTTCAATGTTGAGTTCTCCGCTCGGTAGTCGACCACTTGCTAACATTTGTTCAGTAGAGTCGAGCCATGCATTAATTTGTTTGAGTGCTGACTCGAACTGTTGGAGAAGTTCTCTAGACTTCCACCACCGGCGATGTAGTTTCATAAAGTCTTGTTTAACTTCAGACCATTCGTTCCACATTTTGTTTATAATACGAGTCACCTGACTCTCTTCGTCGAACGAACTCAAAAAATTTTCTTTACCGCTCATTATTTGTTCTATTTTAGGCTTAACATTATCGAGACTTTCTTTAACACTTTTAAGCGCTGGCTCTTGTTTACCAAACTCTTCATAATCCTTACCATTCAGTTCACTGAATGCACTCAATTGTCTTTTGACAGTAGAGACCGCTTCGCGTCTCTTATTAATTCTGGCGATAAAGTCTGAAATGCTATTATCGTCTGTTATTGCCGGCGATTCTATTTTCAGTGTCGATGTCTCTGTTAATGAGGATGGAGATGAAGGATCTGATAATGAATTGGATTTTGGTGTAGAACTACTGTGCGGTGCATCGAACGAGACTATATGTTCAGTTTCTGTTTGTTCAGAAGGAGTCTCTATAACAGAAATATCAATTCCATTCTCTAAGATATCTTTGCTTATTAGCTCTTGTGGTACTTCTTTTTCTGAAGTCTCTTCTTTTTGACAACTTTTCAATTTTTGTACAAAATCTTCTTGTATTGAATCAATCAATTCATTGTATTTGTCAATTATTTCATTCAATCCATTCAATGACTTATTAGAAGTCAATTCAATAAAAGTGTTTTTACAAACAATTAATTCATTAATTTCTTTTTCAATTTGGATTTCATTTGTCTTAATAAATTCGGAATCAGTTAAACATTTCTCAATGCGATTCATTTCTGAATCAATTTTATCAGAAATTTCAGTCAATTGGTTAATAAAAGAAACTTTTTCTTCATAAGATTCTTTAGTAGTTTTTAAATGATGATCAAGTTTTGAAATATTAGTTTTAATTTCTTCAGGATTTTCAAAATTTTTAATCAGAGTTTTACTTCTCATTTCAAGTTTATCGAAATCCTTTTGAAGTTTTTCGATTTGGTTCATATAATCCAAACAGTCCTCATGAACCTGTTTAATACTCGTAGAAAAAGGCTCTTGAAGGGGAACCTCAATTGCAAGCAATATTTTATCCAATTCGTTGAGTTGTTTTTCCAATTTCAACATTTTAGGCTCGAAATCAGTCGGATATTTGTATTTTTTGAACTTTACTGATAGCTCGTTATAACTTTTCTGATATTTTAATAAAAAGATATAATAAACAAATAAATTTTAAGATTCTTACAATTCATTTTGCTTTTTAAATACTTAATCAGTACCTGAATCAGTTTCATTTGTTCTTCTAATCTGACCGCAGCTTCATATCTATCTTGCAATCGATATTTATCAATATAAGTCTTCAATGCGATCAAAGTCTTTTCATAAGTATTGAACTCGTTTTCTAATTTCTGTATTAAATATTAATTTAAATATAGTAAAAGTTTAACTTTAAACTAAATGTTTCGAACCTCGACTTGTTCGGGCAGATCTTCAGCTAATACTTCATTATCGACTCTATTCTGTAGCTCAATATCAACACTTTGGACCCAACGCTGAATTGAAAGCAGTTGTCTTTCACATTGTTGTGATTCACTCATTGTAGTCTCCAATTCATTTTGGCGCTCTTTTGCCAGTCGGCTCAAATCAGTCCATCGCTTGACGATGTTATTTACATCTGTTTGGATCACATCAGAAGAGAGCTCTTTTTCAGACAACTCTTTTCCGATTTCTTGAATCCTTTCAATTCTTTCTGTGGGTTTATTTCGAATATAATTTTCTAAATCCTGAAACAATTCAATTATTTAAATAATTTAATCCAATAAATAAAAATAAAATAAATTTACATCAAGACATTCAGATATTTCTTCTGCATCTGCTGCCAATTGTGGCGATCGCTTCAATTTCTTCTGGAGTTTATCCAACCAATCATTTTCATTCATAATTAATCGCTTGAGTTCTCCAAATAAAGTGGACGACTTCTTCACATTATTGAGCGCTTCATTTATGAAGTCTTCGTAATCCTCTAACTCTTTTTGAACGTTCAAAAATCTGTGCTTCATTTCTTCGAGAGAACCTGTTGTCAATTGATTCAAGTCTATGGCATCCATTTTATCTTTTATATCTTCAATATCATGCTTTTTGGCCGTTAGTCTATTTAAAGTTAATTTAATTTTACGAATAGAGGCCTGAAAATCAGTTCCCGTTATTTGACAGATATTTTGAATCTCATCTTTGGATTTAATGATCCAATTTTCAGATTCAGATAGCATTTCATAAATTATTTGACTATTCTGCAAAACAATTTTCAATTTATTATTTTTATCAACGGTTGCATTTTTGAGTTTTTCCCATTTTTCATTGATCTCATGGAATTTTGAAGCATTTTTATAATTAAATTTTTTAGTGATCTCTAAAGCATTTTTGTTCATATCATCGACAGTTGATTGAATCGTAAGTTTAATATCCTGTTGAAGTTTATTGCACTGCTCTAACTGTTCTTCCAATGCTTCTAAATCTCCAATAGCTATGTCTTCATCTAAGAAGACGTTCACCTCATCGATCCATTTGTCAAGACTTTCGATTTCTTCTTCCAATAAATTGATAGTTAGTATAGATTTGCTGATAAGTTCTACTCTATCCTTGATTTTTATATTAACAGAAATCCATTTGGAATTAAGGTCTTCAACACTTGAGGCAAACGAGTCCAACCAAATGGACTCAATCTGTGATTCGAGAATTTCTTTGACACTATTATTAACAAATTTAATATTTACTTCTTCGCTTTTAATTGTTTTCTCTAATTCTTGCAATTTTTTCAATTCTAATTCTAATGAATGACTATCAATAATCAAATCACTAAATTCAGAATCAATAGTAGTGTTTGCTCTGACCAACCAATTGGATAGTGTCTCGATTGCTTTCGAGAGCTTAACTGGTGGTCCGATAGGATCATCACTTATGGCACTTCGTGTATCTAAATTAGGACTAATAGTATTATCTGAAGCTATTTTTCTGATACGATTATGAAAATAATTCATCTTTTTATTGGTGTCTTCCCAGTAAGAAATAAAACTTTTAATTTCATTAACATTGGAATCACTTGCTAAAGAAGGCACTTCATTACACAGTTTAAGTATTTCTTCAGTAATTTTCTGTACCCTATCTTTTTGCGATTGCATAGACTTAAGTCGTAACTAAAACATAAAGTTTAACTTTAATGAAATAGTTTTTTAAAACAAATTTAATTACTTTGCACTGATCCACAAGTTTTGGCACTTCTTCAGCATTGTTTATAGAGTTTTCGGCCGTCTGTAGCCACTTATGATGTGATTCGAGAACTCTTGTGATAGCATCTGATTCATCGTGAATTCTGTTGATTTCTTCCAAAGCGCTCACTTTATTCTGTCGCTCTTCCATAGTTTGAATCACTTCAAGCCATCGCTCCTGAATGTTTTGAAGAACTTCTTCTATTTTTTGCGGATCTTCACCGACTAAACAACAAATACAATTAATAATGATTACAAGTTTATAATCTACAAAAAGTTTTTTAAAAATCATTTTAACAATAAAATAGTAACACAGCTTATATTTAGAAAACTTTTCTGTCAGAACAATAACTACTACTGCACAGAGTAATGGTATAATTATTTATGTTTTTCATAATTAGCTTAAGTTATTGTTAAGTGCGTGCAATGTCTGTGACTTACTAGAGTTCAAATCTTCAACAATTTGTTTTCCCTGACGAATGAGTTGTTCGAATTCATTTTTACGCAGTTCCACATCTGCTTCAGTGTCTTCTAATAAAACCTGTTGCTCTTCAATGGCCAAAGAATCCCAAAGAAGGGATCCCTCATCTTCGTCAGTGTCAATACCAAGACCTTCTTCAACCCTTTCGAGCCAAGAAGAAAGTGTATCCAAAGCCCTCTGCCATTCCTGTACTCTCCATGTGTCGAGTCTTCGTTTCTTAGCACTTGAGCCGGTGGTTGGGGTCAGAGATGTGGTTACGGCTTCTGGAGTCGAATCTTTCTTCTCAGGGGTAGACGTAAGTGAAGCACTTGGAGATTGAATAGGACTATCAGTAAAAGTGTTTTGACTTAATGTATTCAAGTTTTCGCCCAATAATTCCATGCGTTGCAACATTGCGTCCCAGTGTTGGGTCAACTTCTCTAAGTTTCGGGTTATTTCAATGGCCGCATGACTTCCTCTGTTAAGTTTACCTAATAAGAGCTGCGCCTGTTCTGCGAGATTTGATGAATTTGTTTGTTGTAATTCCATTTCATTTTCCATCTTTTGTAACCTTTTGACCAAATCCAGAACAAACTTTGAACCGGGCTTTGTATCAGTTGCCGCGTCTTCCATCTCAGACAGTCTCTTATCAAGCTTTGAGAGCCAATGACTGAACTTTCTCTCCTCATCGTTCAACTTCTGCCACGAAGAAGCGATTGTCTGCAATTCAAGAGCTCTCTCCTCAACGAATCGACAGACATGAGCCCATCTCTCTGCTAAAGCCATCAGTTGGTCTTCTAATGCAGTGAATGCGTTCTCATTATCACAATTTTTATCATCAACGATAACAACCATATTTGATAGCGAATTGACGATATCCTGTTGCTCAGCGACCTGTCTTTGTAAATGTTTATGGACCCTGAGTTGCTCTTTAACAGCTGTCAAATCAGGGCCAATGTCTCCAAAATTGCTAATTTTGTCTTCAGCTGAAGTCAACCACTCTCTCAAGCTATCCAATTGTTTTTGCTGCAAATTCATAAGCGCTTCGTGCAGTTGTTGTTGTCTATCCATAGCTTTGAGCCTCAACTGTTCCCAACGTCTATTAAGTAATTCCATCTGAAGTGAAATCTCGTCTTTTTCATCTGAATCACATATATCGGAAGTTATAAGTTCTTGCCCTTCATTAAACATATCACCAATTTTTTCCTGATATTGTGCCAGTTCTGTCATGAATTCTTCGTGAACGTGAAAATATTCTTTAACTATTTCCACATTTTTATTGATAAGTGATTCACAGTTATTGAGCTGTTCCTCAGCGCCTAACATCCAGGTGAGGATATCTTCTAAGTTTAACTGATAATCAGCAATCTTTGACTGACCCGTATCTAAACTCTTAACAGAGAAATCATTTTGAATGAGTAAATTTGATAAATACCAGAAAATATTAATTTAAATTAGAAATAATCAAATTTACCACAGCTTCACATTTATCACTTTCGTTAATTGCCGCCAAATCTATTTCTTCATTTTGTAGCGCTTGAAAAAAGCACATGACATACATCATAACAGACTTTTTATCAGGTCTGTTGCAGTTTATATCTAGAAAAGTATTTTTCCAATCATTACATAAGATGTCAAACAATTCAAGATAAGACAAACCTTCGGGGTCTAATAGTTTCTCGATTTCTAAGTGCCTGAACGCTAAGTCAAACGCATGTGAGAGACGAGTATTTGGATCTTTTTGTAACAAAGCTTTATAGTCGAATAGGTGTGGTCTATAAAAGAAACACAATTAGTCTTTTCCTAAATTAAAAACTAAATATTTGAATCGAGACCGAAAACGATGCAAAAGCGCATTGAATGCCAAACCATCGCTCCAACTGGTAGTAAAGTTTGTGATATCAATGCCTTCATATCTGTGTTCAAAGTATTGAGAGATAAAATATAAGTAATGTTTTTAAAAATAAAATTAAGCTAAAGTTAAAAATAGTTTAGTTGAAAAGAACATAAAGTTTTTACGACTTAACTCACCCATTAGTGGTGTCCCTACACCACGATAATAGAGTTTTCTCTAGATTTGTTTGTTGCATATCTTGAGCTACAATTCGTAACAGTCCGTGAACCTAATCATACACCAAATAATAGTTCTTTATATAATTTCATCCATTTTGAAGATTTGATTGATTCAAAAATATTATTAATATCGATTGATTACCTGCCAGTGCAATATTATACTCCAAACCAATCCTAATGTAAGTTTTGGATTTCCGTCAACGATATCGTTTGTACTGATGTTAACTAATTTGACCTTAAAGACAAAAATTACAATAATATTAAAAACACTAAAAGCTAACACTTATGTAATTCAATGGTTTACTCTCTAGTAATGCAATGATATATTACATCGACAACATTGACAAATATGCTGTGCATTCAATTATAATACGCTTGTTATCAGTCTAGCAATTGATAAGACATTAAGACTAAGTATAAGTAGCAGTTTAGTGATTAAGTAGAGCTAAACTTAAAGTTTGATAACATTAGGAAAGCCTCAAGTCTTACATTGTTTTCTTCGAGCACTTGAAGAGCACGACCGACGTTATTGAGATGATGTACTTTCAGACGTCCCTTCTCTCGAGTCTATACATGACATACAATTCATCAATTCATTCATTAGTTTACTTTCCATATAATCTCAATCATTAGTCTTAAACTTAAACTCATTTCTGTTAACGTCTGTTAACACTTAAAATCATTTCAAACATGACTTAGTTATAGAAAATGTCTGATTGGTATCCAAATAGGTATAGAAATTGTTGTTTAAATAAAATATTATTCAATTGTATTAAATAAATAGACAATAAATAAACAAATACTCACTATTTCACAGTTACATAATATCTCTAATAAGGAAATAAGTTTAGTTCCGTCCCGAAGATCGAGGAATAGGTCTTGAATTAAAGGATGCGATCGCTGTATAAACACAAATACTTATTATTATAGGAAATGATTACTATTGAGAAAGTGTAGAGATATTTATATAACTATTGAACCAATACTAGAGATATAGTGTATATAAATATAATGAGAAAACCCAT
>JAQGCH010000366.1:0-25043 GCA_034699485.1 Nanhermannia elegantula | reverse complement strand
TGAAAATGTTTATGATTAAGAAATAATACGTTATTTTTGAAATGATAGCGCGAGACAGTATTGTTGTGAATACAGATGTTGTAAATAACTGATGACTTGCCTTCATTTGAATTACAGATATCATTGTTACTAAAATTGAAGCAGTGCTAACACTTAAGTCAAACTTAATGTTTATTTCGCATAAGAATTAATACAATTTATGAGAAAATATTTATTTCTAATGAGTTTAATCTGACATAAAAATACTTAAAGATTTATAATTTATTTGAGAAAATGTAAGATCAGGATAACCGGTAATAAATCAATGAATTATACAATAATGAAAAAAATGAATTAGAGTCAAATTGAATGCTTTAATAAATGGTGAGATAAAGAATCTATTAATTATTTTCTTCGCGTTCGAGTCTGTTCTGTGTCTTCTATGAAATCTTTTGCAATCTCAGCATTAATTTCCTCGACATGACTCACCTGTTGTAGAATATTAATTAAATTAATTTCTGTAATGACTTAATAAAGGAATTCAATTAATATAAAATTCAATTCAATACTCTATTCCTAAACTTGACGCCAAAGAACTTATCCGCAGAGTCTAAAAGTTCAGATCTGAAAGTAGTGGTAATGAATTGTGCACTACTTGACGATTGTCTTATAAGATCTATTGAAGAATTGAATAATAAGTTTAAGTTTCAAAATAAAAGTCAATAAGTAATAGACCTGCGAGTGCTTTGCGATACAAAGGATCCAAAGCGTGATCCACTTCATCAAAGAGATAGAACGGCGCCGGATCGCACTTCTGTATCGCGAATATGAATGCGAGCGCAACGATCGCCTTCTGTCCACCTGAGAGTTGATTCAATTCTTTAATAGTTGTGCTGCCATTAAAGGCCACTTTAATTTTGACGCCAATAAAGTTATCGATTTGAGGCAGTATTGATTGAGCTTTAATTTAAATTATATTTTCAGTGATATTCAGTTCAGATCTTTTCCAATTGAACCCATTTCCATAAGAAGGGCCTATCAGTATAGCACTTTGTATATACTCATAGGCCCTTCTTATCGAAATCGGTTCAATTATTTGTCATTAATTTAATACTTATTTACCTGAACTTGAAATACCTCCAGAAGATTGTGAGTCTTGACTGTGTACAGAACTACCAGCACTGCTTTGAGCAAAATCTGAATAAACCATATCAATGAATGCCTTTCCCTCAGGAACTAACTTTCGGAAAATGTCTTTAAAGAATGTGGAAACTTGTCTATAAGTGAATTGAATGGCTTCGTATTTCTTATGTTCGAGAGAACTAATCAGTTGATTGATTGAAGAATAGGCGGAATCTATTTCTTCCTTTTCTTTGGTCAGAATTTTAGCCTTTTCTTTGAGTTCATTGAAGTGATCCAATGCTTTTTGATTGACATTTTCAAATAGAGACAATTTTTGTTTACTTAAGCGAAGCTTTCTGTACAGTTCTAATAAACTAAGTTTTGTGTATTGAGTTTCTGCATCACTTGGAACTGTGCCTAAAATTGATTAAAATCAATAGCAAAACAAAATTATTAACTAAATTTTTAACTAAATTCTTAACAAATATTGAGTAAGTCATCTATACCTATGTTTCTCAACTTTCGATTGTATTCCTCCAACTTTTTCTCAATGTTTCCGCTCTTATTCGCTATTTTTCTCAATTTTTCCACATCATTATTAACTATTTCCATTTGCTTGTCTTCAGCAGATTTTACATTTTCCAGCAGAAGCTTGTGATCTGACTCTTGTTTAATTAGTTCATTAATTTTAATATTTATTTCTTTTGATTGTTTGCGAATTGCATTCATTTTACTATTGATCAAATCATATTCAAAAGCATTGTTTTCCAGTTCTATTTCATTATTAGAAATTTTGGTTTCAATTAAAGTCATTTCGAGTTCAGTTTTTCGCGGCTCCAGATTTTTCTGTATATCTGTTTTGAGTATCGATTCCTCTCTTTCTCTTTCAATGCGACTCTTTGAGAGTGAAGAATGGCCTGACTTTAACTTTTCGATATCAATCAATAGTTTATTCAATTCATTTTGTTCGCTTTCATTCAGTTGTGAGGAAAGAGTAAGCTTAAGCTCACTCTTAAACGAGTCTCTATTGGCTATCATTGAAGGCAAGGTTTCTTCTAATGATGAAATACTTCTTTCCAGTGAATCGTATTTCATATTCAATTCAATGAGTTGTTGTTTAAGTTTATGTTTAGAAATTCGCAAATTATCGAGTTTTCTCTTAGTTTTGTTGTATTGTATATCACATGAAGACAATACTTCGGAAGCTTTTGCCAATTTTTTCTCATTTCTTTCCCTCTCTTTTACAGTTTGTGCCAGTTTTTCATTAATGTCTTTCATTTGCAAAACAATATTCTTCCAAATGAGAAACGACTCAATTTTTGAAACCCTATGAAAATAGCCGCCACTCATGAGTCCCTTATATGAGACAAAATCTCCATCACATGTCACACAATCGAGTTTAGAACTACGGGCAAGAGTTGTGGCAATTTCTATATTACGACAAACAAGTGTTTGACCGAACAAGAACTTCAACGCCTTTTCATATTTAGCGTTAAACTTAAGCAGAGAAATGAGTGGCACCGCATCGCTCTGTAGATTATAGATTATATTCGTTTACATTCAATAATTTAAGGAAATCAATGCTCACTTACATTAAGTTTCGGATAATTACTGACTTTCTCATTGAGTTTATTCAAAGGGATAAATTCAATTTCGCCCAAAAGTCTATTTTTGTTGAATTCTTGTATGATTTGAGTCGCAATTCTATCATTTTCGACGATATGATAAAATAGCTTTGATTTAGCGGTAGTTTCAATGGCTTTGTTTAGATTTGCGTCAAAAGTGAAACAATCAATGACTTGTCCATAATAGCCTTCAATAATAGGCCTATACTTTGACTCGTGTTCATAACTATCATTACATTTTTGACGAAATATATCCAATACTTCGTTAACACTTTTTCGTCCAATTATTGCTGATTTTCCGGCTATTATAAGCAAATTTCGCTCTATTTTTGACTGTTCTTCGATTTGTTTTCTTAATTCTAGTTTTAATTCATTCTCAGAATCCCATAATTTTCTTAATATAAACAAAATTTTAATTGAAATGTAGTATAAATGAAAAAACACTTTTCTATCATTAAAATTAATGTTAACGACAGTATAACTAATAAGTTATAACAAATCTAATGGTAATTAATATTATATTTAAAACTCACGTTCGATTCGATTGAAATTCTTTAATATGTTTACTCAAATCTGACAACTCTTTTGACTCCTTCTCAAGTGCTTTAAAGAGTTTCTGTTCTTCGGTGTCGAATTCCTATAAAAGATTATTTAATTTGATTAACAAATTGTTAAGAATAGAGTCAAAAATATGATTAAAAATTGAAAGTTGAATACATTCTGTTCTTCTTCGAGTCTCATCTTATCATTAGTTACGGCAAATGCTTCAGCTTTACGAACAGAGATCAGTTTTCTATTGTTTTCAATTTGTTCTTCAAGTTTACGCAATTCGGTTGATATCCAGCGATCCCTCTCTTCAACAGTACTGAACTTGTCTTTTCTCTTCTGTTTTTCGTAGAGCTCTATACGTCTGCACTCTTTTCTCTTCAACTCTTGCATTAAATCCTTTTCTTTCTTTTTCAACTCTTCATTCATAGCGTTGACTAAAACCAATTTTTTCTTTTTCTGAACAATCATTTTCTTGACTTCAATCAGATCTTTTTCAGCCTTTTCTTCAAAACTTTTATCAAAAACGGATTTCTCTTTAAAATCTTCAATTTTTGACTCAATAACAGCCTTTTCTTGAGCGCATTCCTCAATACTTTTATTGATTTCATTCAAATCATTTCTGTAATTATTAACCGAATCGATAATAGCCTTCAATTTATTGCTATAATTGTCAGCTTTTTCTTGCAATTCATGTAATTTCGCTCTCTTTTCCTCCAGAATATCGATAACCACTTGTTGTTTGTTCTGATAAGCGGTCACTTCATTCCTGGCGTTTTCAGACTCTTTATTAAGAATAGTGTACTCTAAAAGACGTCTCCTTTTGTCCCATTTGGAAAACGCCTCCAAATCTGCCTTTTCTTCCGTCAAATGAACCAATTTTTGATCCAATGCTTTGAGACAGTCATTGATTTGAACCATTTTTTGTTGTGATTCAGACAACAGTTTTAATCCCTCTTTTTTCCTGATGTCATAAATTCGAGTTCCGGCCACTTCTCTCATCACATTCAGACGGTATTCGTCTGAAGAAATGGCCATTTCGTTGATTTTGCCTTAAGTTTGACCAATAATTAGACAAATATTCAATTAAAACAATAAAAAAACAATTAAAACAATAAAAAAAACAATTAAAACCTTGTTTTACGATATAATAAGGATTAGATCTCGAGAAACCGGCCGTTTCTAACATATTCACGAGTTCTGAATATAAGATAATCTTAGAGTTGAGGAAGAATTGGTCTTTTTTGAGTCCAATCTGACGTCTGAGCGACACATCATTGGCATCGATAGGAATCCTGCGGTCGCTGTTGTCGAGTATGATCTCAACAAATGCGGTCATAATTCTTGTGTCGCTATTGTTCTCATAAATTAATTGTTGTCTTTGTTGAGCCGTTAAGTGAGAGAATTCATCGCTTAATACGAATTGAATGGCATTAAAAATATTGGATTTTCCGCAACCGTTGCGACCGATTATGACATTATGTTTTGGCGACAGTTCTGTCAATTGGTTTTGGTTTCGGTACGAACGGAAACCGTTTATTATTATCTATTTATTTGAGATCAAAATTAATTATTTTCCTTAATTTTGTTTTATTTTCATTAATACATACATTTTTGATATACATTTGGTCTGATTTTGGTCTCTATTTCATTGTTTTTCAACTTATAGTCTAATAAAAGCGCCAAATAATCTCATTTTTTATGTGTTAACTCTTTTTTAGTTCATTAATCACTCGATAATAAAGTGTTTGACTCTTATATAAAAAGGGATTTAATTTATGTTTTTGTGTAAAAAGTGTGCAATGCTTTGCATTCAATTGTTTCTAATAAATTACAGCTTTTGTGCATTTTATTTCATTTTAATTAAAGTTTACTTTATTTCAAATTTATTTATAGTTATAATTTTGGGGAAAATGTTTAATTTGTTTCTTAATTGGAAAGAAGCTTAAAAATGAAAGTTGACTCACATTTTGCACATGAAAACAGGGCTTAACTTTAGTTATAAATAAATTCAATGAACCTTTAATTACAATAAAAAGTTTAAAAATCGATTAGTTATCAGATTTCTGATGAGAAATAACTCAGAATTTAATGAACTTTCTCGAAGAGCACATAAAATAGTTGTCATCAAACTTAAGGTCATACAGTTGAAGACTCTTGAACTTACTCTTGAGGTGTTTCCTTTCCCAGAAGGCTTCAAATTAAAGGGGGGGTCAACCAATTTTGAAGATTTTTAAAAATCTCACTCAAAGATTAAGTGGATTAACATTTACTTCAATTAAACTTTAGGAGGTTTTCATCTTCAAAACTATAGAGATCGAGACCGGATCAGCCCTTAAATATTTACTGTCTTTTATTAACTAAAGTTGATTTATAGCTTACTGTATGTTTATTTTAACTTTTACTGTAAGTATTCATAGTGTTAATAAAGTTATTAAAGTTCGGGTCAAACAGTCAGCTACTAAAGTAAACTTTTTAAGTTTTATACGTTTTACACAGTAAAACCTGTCAAAGTTGGGCAAACAGTTAAGTCCTTTTAGCAAAATATTAATTGTTTATTACTTTATATATTTTGCAAAAAGGACTTAACTGTTTGTCCAACTTTGACAGGTTTTACTGTATTAAATAGATATTAGTATCGGTTCAGTGTTGAATTGACTTTGATTTGACGATAGTTTGTCATACTATACACTGAACTCATCCAAAAACCCCAAACTAATTGTTAGATTAAGTTGAAAATGCATTAAACAATGAGTATATCCAGTGGTATATAAGACATGACTAAAATAAAGTTTTTCGTATTATAACATTAGACTTGTCTTCAATCAGTCGTCTCTTTAAACAAAGTGTTAATTTTAAAGTAAATTTTATTACATTTATTCAGAATTTTAATTGAATCCTTATATGAATTATTTATTAATGATGTCTTACAAACCACAAGAAGTGCAAATTTTTTCTCGAGTCTCAAACCTACCACTGGTGAACTCCGCTCTAATAATTGCAAATGATATTTACGGGCGTATTAAGAATTACAACAGTTTAGTGAACGCAACTCTGTCTACAACCGAGCTTTCTATCAGTTATGTGGCCACTGCAACACCAGTCACTCAAGTGACCAAAAAGTTGGAAAAGCAGATCAGTTATGCGGATACAATGGCTTGTAATGGTTTAGACAAATTGGAAGAGAAAGTGCCGGTCATTAAGAAGTCGCCCAAAGAGATCAAAGGAGAAGCAGTGGAACGCATTATCGAATTGAAAACTTATGGAATCAAACAGATGACTGTCATGAAACAAGTTAGTATTGAGAGGACTTATTTACTACTCGAGACACCATTCATTAAACTACTTCGGGAGAAGTTAGCGCTTTATATTGAACTCGTTGAAGAGGCATTGGATGGATATCTGCCGCCTATTGAACAACAAAAGAAATCTGATCTGCAATCAAAAGAACTGCTTTCTCGTGTCGCTTCCATACCATCAAAAGTACAACACAGGCTCCAAAACAGATACAATCGATTCCTCGTCCAGATCTGGTGGAAAAAGTGAACCCAATGTCCTCCTGTATATTATACTAATTTTTTATATCGGTTTGAAAGTTTAACTGTCTAAAAGTTTAATGTAATTTGAAATAAAAATTTTATGTAAATGTCATTTTAACAAACTAATAAATTTTAAGCTTTAATAAAAAAAAACTTATTAAAAAGTTATTTATATTATATTCAAATAATGAAATAGTTGGCTAAACAATTATAAAGTTATAACAGTCAGGTTTCTATACAGATTTTCATATTTGAAAGGCTTTTTCGATCGCTATCAGATTAAAAAAAACTGAATGAGTTCCCAAAACCTTATTTCTCCACATCTTATCCGAAATCATAATTATATATTTGTAACAACGCGACCAATACCTGTACCTTTTGCTGTTTTAAAGCTGTTGAGTAATTATTTGAAATGAATATTAACAGGAAATCGAAATTGTGGGCTAAAATAAGTTGAAATGTGTCTATTAAGCAAATTTTGATATCACTTGACATGTAGTGTAATGATATTTGATAAGTTAATGACAAGCATTATCAGAAATATTGCAAACTATTTTCTATTTACTGGTAATATAATCATTATACCGATTATACCATTCAGTAAGTCGTATATCTGCATATTTTCAGATAAAAACTTCATTTTCTTGACTATAATAAGCTTTGTTTGCAATGTTTGCCGACATGGAAACAAAAATAGAAATTTTAATTTTAACCATTTTCGGGAATTAGAACTAATTCCAAAGAGATTTAGTGATTTGGGAATTAGCACTGAGAGAGGTATAAATAATTGGAAAAATAATTGCATAAGAAAAACTAAATTATAGAAACTGCATAAGTATTGCTGAAATTGATAGTAACCAAAGGAGTAATTATAGCCTCACTTGTGTGGGAGAGAATTATATATTGGGATCTCAAACCATATAAAGTGTTAGCTTATCTTTCTTTTAATAGCGATCATCCTAATTATTTGAGAAAGTCATCAGTTTTATCGATATAATTAAATTTTTTTGTTTTATGAGTTGTTTCAAATTAAATATTAACTTATTTTGATTGATTGGTTTGAAACTATAAAGTTTATATTTTTAAAAAGTCTTAAGTAATTTATATTATATTATCATAAGTTATGCACTGAATTAAAGGAATGAATGATTAGATTTGACTAAATTTTAAATAAAAAGTTTTATATATAAGTTAGTGAACGAATGGAGATTATAGTGTTTAATATAAGAATTAAAAGTAGGTTAAAGGGAAATCCCAAGTAATACAAAATTGAATTTCCACTTCTTGAAAGAGTTTACATCCTATTCACGCTGTTATAGCTTTATTGCATAACCTTTGGCTCCAAGTATTTACAATTATAAATTTATTTACGATATTTCTAATTAAAACTGACTACAGGTGACTACTGGCAGAGCAATTTATTTTAATCAATTAAAGTTTGCAATCGATAAAAACTTTAAAATTATTGAAAATAATTAATTTTCCAAACTCTTATGATTAAAATAAACTCATTATAAACGTAATACAGCTTTAGGAAAACAACTATTTCTCAACGTGTAATGATTTGAAAATTAATTGTTAACTTTCACCCTTTTTTATCTTAGGGATAATATGTCAGCAAAATGTTTCATTATATTTACACTTCTGGAGTGAGAATCAGGAAATATTTAATTTTTCCATTAATATTCTTTTTCTAAATTATAATCAAATTAATAAAAACGTTTATAAAATTTATATGTATTGAGAACTAAACACAAGAAATAATATATCACTTTGAAATATTCTGAAAATTTAAGCTTTTCTTAAGTAAGTTATAGTAAAAGTAAATATTGAGTTCATAGGATTTTTATTTTACAAAATAAATTACTGCACAAATTTGCTAAAACACTCTTCACTTGGTTAGAAAAAGATAATCGTTTCCAATTAGAGACTACCTGAAGATTACTTTACAAATTCATATTTTTTGAATACAGTATGGGTTCGCCCAGATTTATGTGCATTATATGTAGATTTACTGAACTTATACAATAGATAGTATAAGTTAATAAACATAACTTAATGTACTTCCTAAATAGGATTCATAATGTTTATAAACTTATATTTCATTATTGAAGTTAATCATTATAAACAAATGCTTTTTCTTCGTTAAACTCTGTATTTTTATTGCAAGAAATACTACGTAATATAGTTTGAAAATAAGGAAACCAAAATACATAGTAGATTGTAATTGTAATTTATTTTCAACTGCTTATTATAATTAAAAATTTTAGTTTCTCATAAACATTTATTGATTATTAAATCAACAATGAGTTTCATTTATTACTATTTGTATTATAATGTTATGTATAACTACATCCTTTACATGAATTTAGAAAGTTTTAATACGAGAGATGAGTACCGTATTTAAATGAAATCTACGTTAACCTAATATAACAACATAAATATTTTAATTAAGATTTAGCAGTATTTAAGTGTGTGTATTGTTTCAGAGCTATTGTAACATAAAATAGGGCATTAACATCATTTCAAAGTAATTCATTCAATTATTTAACTGATTTACTAAAATTACAAATATTTAAGGAAGAATTAACGTGAGAGCTATTTCTAGTAGTGCTTTCAGTTCCATTTTTTGTTGGCGCCGATAAAAAATTTTGGAGCACTGATTCTTGTGTATGAAAAGTGAGTGGATAACCATTGGTAGCACTCGGAATGTTATATAATTTGCGATAATAGGGCGATATTCGGTGATAATAGTAATAATTGCTTAATTGCATTTGAGATAATTCAGAGCCAGAATTTCTATTTGGCAGAGAGAATGATAATGAAGTTCCTTTTGCTTCATCACTAAATATTGTCTTTTCGTTACGAATTAATTTTGTATTATTAGATGAAAGCGAATCTCTCAGCTTTTTAAGTTCTTCGCCAGCTATAAAAAACAAATTTTAAATTTTCAAATTAAAGTATATTATAGCTTAAGTATTTTATAGCCCTATAAATTGCTTCACACACAAAAGTGCCTTAAGTTGTTGTATTGTGTGTTTAAAAAACTGCAAACTCTATTGTGTTATTAACTTTATTGCTCTATTTTTTGATAGAATACATAAAAATAGATTTCAATAAAATGAGTTAATAGAGTCCTTTTACACTTGGGACACATCAATGTCTTATGGCCTGCAAGTCACTCATTTTCAATTATATCATACACTTATATCCATAACTCACTTAGGACTTAGCTTTAAGGATGCGGTTCTCAAAAAATAGGGAACTATTTTATACCTGAGCAGAATTTATTAAGACTGAGTGACATTAAATTTAGACTCTTAGAGATAAATTACTCCTAACTCTTAAGTGGGAAAAATTAGATTTTTATTACTGCCTAAGTATTAAGAATGCAATAAAACAGAAATATTGAAGATCTTTGTTGAAAGTGAAACTCGGAAATGAGTTCCAATTAAGATAATAGACTTACTATTCATTTAGCATATGATTTAAAAACCAAATGCTTAACATAACTCATAATTAACCGAAAAAGAGTTTGATACCATATAATTTTTTGATGATATTAACTGCCTCTTAAATGATTATAACCCTACCTTTTTTGATAGTAGAAAGAGTAAGATTAACATTTCGTTTTTCTTTAAGTAAAGCAAATGAAGCACTTAAGGCTATTTCTTCCTTCATTACTTCTGAGCCCATCATTGAATACAATTTAGCCATTAATTGTTGACTTGCTCTCCGTATATTCCTTTCACTTTCTTCATTATCTTTTTCTTCATTGTAATTAAAGTCTAAATTTTTATCATTAATGTAATTTTCATTAAAAGTTTCCGAACTATTACTTCCAAATTTGGACTTATTTTTCTTATACAATCTTTCTTCTATACATTGTCTTCGTCTAAGAGCCACCTGAGCCGCCATAATTCTTCTCCTCTCATCAATTAAACAGCATTTATCGCATTGACACTCTTTCCACGGACAATAGTTTTTGTGATCTAAAAGTTTAGTTTCAATATTTGGTTAAAATATACCATTAATTTATGATAATTATTTGAGCTCATTCTCAAGTTTTGTGTAGTTTAGTTTCTTATAGTTATTTTTTATTTTTCATACAAATTCATTTTTGACCAATTCATTAAAATAATACATGAATTTCAAATAATATTACATAAATAATAAATTAGAGAGTGATTCCTATCACGATTCATAATATAATTTCCTTAATTATTGTTTTTTTAAAGATTTTCTATATTAAATACCAAAAATCTAGAATACGATACTGAATAGCCAGAGGTGCCGCAAACACATGTCACGCTTAATAACAATACTTTTAAGACTTAGGACTAAATAAAAGGCACTAATCGGTTACTTTGTTGTGCCAATAGTGAAACCAAATTATAAGTATTGTTACTGAACGTGACATGAAATTAACGTGATTTCCGAGAGCCGCATCAGAAATCTGCTCCAAATACAGTATGTTTCATCTCTTCTTCCTACAGTACGGGTTATGTCATTTTTAACATACATTTTTAAATAAAATATTGAAAACAAAAATAGACCTGAATTTTAAATTTAACGGAAGCTAAAGTGTAACTAGAATTAAGATAAAAGTTTGCGCTTGGATTTCAAATTTCATGGCTCTAATTAAGGTTTTGATTTTGACAAAACTGAATAGCATTAAACACTCGAATCCATTCGACGAGGCAAAAGTTTTTTTTCAAAATCTATTGTATTTATTTATAAAAGTCTTGTTATTAAGGAATATATCAGTACAAGAAATTAAACGGATGTCAAATTGCTTTTTATTTTTTACAGTGCATTTATTATTAAATTTAAATAAAACAGGAAAATATAGCAATCAGTATATTGAATGCATAATTGTTTATATTTAAAAGTAAGTGATTTACTATCATTTTTTAATAAAACTAAAATGAAGAGAGACTTTTGTATTTTATAAGTTTTAAGTTTTTGTTTTTTTACATTACTTTCAATATTAATTAATAAACTATTTTGTAAAGAAATTTGTTGAATTTTATTTAAAGCCATCTTTTAGACAAATTAATTTGTTATAAGCTTTAGTATATAAATACCGAATGAAAATTGATAAAAAGAGAAAATCCAAGTATTAAAAGTTGCTTATGTTTCTTGAATTGTCAAATATGTTGTTACTTATAAGTAACTCTCAGTATAAAAATGGTATAAGTATAACGAGTATAACATAATTACCAGGAAAAGAAAATTTTTGTACTAAATTCATAATTTATGAGAAATAACTTTTTTTGTCTTTGAATTAAAAGAGATATTTGAACAAATGGGAAATACTTCTGCTTTGCATTACATAAGCTAATTATCATTCAAGTTAATTATCACTTAAAATAAACTAAAAATAAAGAAAAAACCTAGATTTCAATCAATATTACAATGAACTTGAATAATATTAAGCTCTTAATTGGTAATGAATTGAAGTCGAAAAACTTATTAAACTGATAATTCTTATGATAAACCTTTAATAACTTTATTATAAAGTACTTTTATTAGCCTTAAGCAATTGGAAGAGTTTATGGTACATATGATCCATTTTATAACATAATAATAATATTATCTGTATATATATATGTATCTGTATTATAGGTTAAATATAAAAGTATATGTTTTATGTAAGCATAAACATAAAAATGAATTTAGTGAGAAAAACAATTATAAATTGTTGCATACTTATGACCAAATGGTTTATTTTGTTTTATATTTAACATCTATATAGTATACAAACTTTCGAATTAGTGTCAACCAATTCATTATGAAAATATATAACTATATCCTTTCAAAATGGTCTAATATTTCCTTATAATTCATGTTTAACTATAAGTTAACTTTCTTATTAAAAGCTTGTTATATATAAGAAAGTTAACATAGATTGAGATATTAAAACATTTTTAGAAATAATTTTGTGGTTAGTTTCAAGTTTTATAATTGATTAAATGGAAATTTTTTATGAATCAGCTCAGGTATGGTTAATATTGAAACTAAATTTGTTTTTAATCAATAAAACACTATTGAATGCATCACGACTTCAAACCACATTCAAGTAAATAAACTATTTTCAGATCATTTATGATTATTAAAAAAAAATTTACAATATTTTAAAATTGATTAAAACCTGATTAATACTATTTAAAGAGAATATTGTACTCGTTGTGTTCATACCTTTGACTGGAACCAGTTCGCCGTGATTTAGACATTTGGCACATCTCATCATTTTTTCATTTTTCGATAGACAATCGCTCGAATTCTCATTAATATCTATTGTTGTCCTATCGGCTGAACTCATTGGTAAAGTTTGTGATATATTATTAGCAGCTATGAAAATAAAGTTCACTTTACTGATGTCAGAGAGTGTCAGTCAGCGACTTATATAAAGCTCAATCTTATATTTTAAATTTAATTTTTAGCTTAAACATAAAGGAAATTTGTAAAACAATAGCCATATCAGTAGACTATTATTCAGCCTTTTATTGCAATTAAATCATTTTTCCTCATATTTGTATATTTAACTTTGACTAATGTGTTCAGCTTTTGTGTTAACTTCATTTGTAGATCGCGTCAAAAAAATTCACATGAGTTAAAAACAATAAAACTAAGTTTTTCTATTGTTTCACTTTGAATATTAAATTTTGCTTAATATAGTTAATTATGCTTAAGTTGATTGTGTGCACCTTTTAATAAAATTATTAGATAAAAACAAATATTTTTAATAAGCTTTTGAAATTTTATGGGTAATAGCTATCAAATAAAATTATATTTAATTATTAAAAGGTTATTTCCTTGACTTCCACAAGTAATAATTCCTTTTATTCCTGCACAAAAATAATAGTCTGATGACAGCTGTGAGAAAAAGTTTGTTTTCTAAGAATACTAAACCATTTGAATTTAGTTTTAAATTTTTATGGTTTGAACATAAAGTTACCGCAAAACATAATATTCGGCCACAAAAAATCAAATAAAATTATCAAAATTTACTTTAATTAAAAAATAAATTTTAGACCATTTAGAATCACAGAAGAAATAGCTTGCATTGTGTTATTTGCTTAAAAAATGTTATTTTAATTAATAAACTTAAGAAAGTTTACTTACAAAATAATAATTAATAACAGATTTTAGCCAATCATGATTTGATCTAACCTTTGAATTTAAAACCCTATCCTTTCTTATCTTGATGTATAATTTTTTCTTCAATGTCTCTAAAATTAATTTTAATATTAAAATAGAAATAATTTTAAACAATAACAACTTGTATTCAAAGTGACACTTTAATAAATCAAATTTAATGAGCTGTTAATTGTTAGAATCATTGTAACATGTTTACTTTTATTAAGCTCATGAATGTGATTATTGGAGTGAAAATAATGAATTCTATGTTTATTCAAGTCATGACTTCTATTATACTGCACATCAACCCATCATAGAAACAATTGATTCACAATTAAATAATATGAAATGATAAAAATAGATGTAATAATTGAATTGAATTGAATCGAATATCTGTATATTTTAAGCTGGTCTTTAAATTAAAAAGCGTTAGCCTTGTTTTATCATGTGGTACCTTACCTTTTTTAATGTATGATTAAAGATACATAATGATGAACATGCCTAAGCTCAGGGGCTTTTATATTTATCAGCATAAGGCTGATGCTTAAGTTATAATTTGATATAATATAAATCATAATATCATATGAATCATAATTAAACTGCATTTATCTTATATTCCAAGTTATTTCTGAATAAATTTTATAATTTTCACTGATTTTCCGTAAAATAATTTAACAGTTAACCTATATATTTGCAATTTAGTTTTATTATTTAATTCAACAATAAGATTAGACTAATGACATACAGAGGTTACAGAAGGCCTTATAATTGACTGCATTTGACTTTCATTTAATCCAATTTTGTTAAAGTTATTTTTAATCAATTGCTAAGAATAAATTGTTTGAATGATTTATAACTATTATTTGTTTATTAAATGCAATAACTCAAATGGTACCTCATAACATTTTCATTAATTGACAGACACGTGTAGCACTTGTAAGTGTTATTCAATACATAGAACAATACTTCTAACTCATAAGTAGTGCATTATATTGCCATACAGTAGAACATTGAATAACACAATATGAGTAAAACACAATATACTTGTACCGGTAAGCTGTACCAGTTCTGCACATTTTATTCATAATTTTTATCTTTATAATGTGTATCACATTTTTTCATATTTTAAAATTAAGACATTTTTGTAGCCAAATGAAGACATTCTTTTAATGTCTAAAAATTATTAGATTTAAAGAAATACGAGTTATAGGTAGAGTAGAAGTACTTAATGCAATATCCGATCATTTTTCAGAGATCACATGCAGTTAATAACGAGCTTTTAATTTCTGATCCTTTAGTTGTACTATTAATATAGTTGTCATTTTAGTTTTTATTACTGTACAACTTTATTATTTTTGACAATTATACTTTTATTATTAATAATACATGAATTAATGGGTTAATTATTCTTAACTCGATTTTAATTCCAAGATATTTAGTAATATATTTTGAAAGTAAGCTATTAGTAAATTCCCAAAAATTTATTATACCTTCTTTGCAATGTTTATAATCAATGAGAGTAATTGATTAGTTTAGTCTCTTTAGTATCATAATTGTAATGTTGTCATAACACAAATTTAAATAAAAAGTCAAATTTTAACTGTTTTAAAATAATTTTTATTGAACAAAATTGCTGTAAATAATGACATCAATGACATGAATAGAATAAAGTGATGAGAAACTTATGACTCAATAAAAATTACTTATATAGGAAATAAGGTCTTCATAATACGATTACCCTTAATGTGATGCTATTTATAATAATGTATTGAATGATTTTCTAAAAGATAAGAAGACAAGTGATTTTACTTAAAACAATTAAAAAGAGAAAGTTATACAAAACACTTACTTATAAACATTAAATGGTAACGACTTTATGATGAGCAACAATCACAACTACCATAAACCTCCTAATAAACCTCCTAAACCTCCTCCTCCTCCTCCTCCATGTCCACCCAAACCAATTCCGCCGCCAATTTTGATGCCACCACCAAATCCACCGAAACCACCTCCATGACCACCTCCATGACCACCACCGAAGCCACCACCATGTCCTCCAATATTGACTGGTATTGCAACTGGTTTAGTAATTAAAGTTTGTCTGTGGCCTAAAATAATTTTTGGTATCGGGAGGAATATCGGAATTTTGTCGAGAGAGAAACCAATCTCTGGAATTGGCAGCACAAAAGCTGGTGCTTTGACGCCTCCTTTTACTTCAAATCCTCCGTGTCCACCACCAAAACCTCCACCAAAACCACCCCAATCATCACCATCTGCTATAACTGATGCAACACATAAGCAAAATACTAACTAAAAAAGTAAAATATAAAGACACAACACTTTAATAAATATGAAACAAAACTTTCTTCAATTGATAAGATTCGTAAAAATACATTGAAATACATTCCACTTACAAGAGACTTCATTTCTGGATAATCCGTGTGGTAATAATGTAAAGCTTGCACAGTTAGAAAGTACTCACGAGGAGAAAGTTAAACAGCAAATAAGTGGGTCAAAAATAGTTTCATCTTTTATATATCCCCTGTTTTTAGTAAGTTCTACTTATCCGGAAACAGACGCCGAAACAAGAAGTCAAACTTTCAATAAATATCTAGACCTTCTTAAAACAGCAATTCCTTGCGCTTTTGAGAGGTCATCAAAATCTAGTTCATTAGAATTATTATTGCGTTGCCTGTCGTTTGAGAAACCAATAGATGCTATAATAAGTTGTAAGAGGGGCTGTAGTTGTGTAGCTTAGAAATTATCGTTATAAACCACGATAGCCTTTAGGGATGGGAGGTGTAGTGGAAGACTTAACAGCTAGAATGCTAGCAATCTCTAGTTTGCTTCTGGTGTATTAGTTCATATTTTTTTAACATGCATTATATCCTATTTTCAAAATTAAAGTATCAAATTTTACTTTCACTCCTCGGCTTATTATTTAAAAACAAATAAATTAATACATTTTATTATAGCGTTTTATATCTTCTAATTAGCGGAAACGCTATAATTTATTCTCAATTACTTAATTGAATAAATCATTGCGAATATTAGATAAACATCATTAAGGTTTGCATGATTTGTAATCTCGATATTTCATTAGTTTGTGATTACAACTTATTTTTTTTGTTATTATTTAAGTGCATTATAATTGTAAAAAGCCCTGAAGGAAGTCTAAATACTGACCGTAAAGCTTTGGCTATTCATAAATAAAATGTAATTTTTTTACTTATTAAATGAATTGAAATTTTATACTTAAATAATTATAACAATCAAAAGATTCTTAATGTAAGGTTTCGTTAACAATAACACTTTTATTGTTATAAATCACGCTAAGAATAGCTTAAAGATAGGTTTCTCTATTGATAAGGCTGCTGTAGTTGAGCAAAGGCCTAAACCTCTACAATAGCTTGTATAAAAGTAGAACTTGTTTAAAACTAGTGTATAAATAAATAAATAACAGTCATTTAAATTGTTTTATATCACTATATATTTTAAGCTTCAGATAATTTGCTTTGAAGTTATTTTTTGAACTCAAAACAAATCTGACAGAAATTACAATAATTTGATTGGACATTGAAAATAATTTTTATAAATGATAACAATAACATTTTGTAACTTAAAAAACCTTCAATTGTGCTTAAATATTAGAATTGCAATAAAATATACTTCAATTACTAGCATTTGTTATCATTTAAAGTGAGATGACATTTAAAGTATTTGTTGCCGTTTATTACAACTATATATATAATTATATATATATAAAGTTTTCTAAATTTCGTTTAAGCTGATGTATTTAATGGTAGCAGGACACTACGGCGCAGACATTACCGCGAGCGAATTTGCCGCGCCTTATAATGTAGATATTATTAAATTTTATTATATTTCTCTATAAGTAATTATAACCTAACCTAAGAATAAACGTTGGGTCGCGAAGCTACCGCCGCGGCCAAGGGAAAAGCTAGAATTCTTGATAAAAATAATTTTACACGCGCTGTAAATATAACGCGCGGTAATGTCACTCAACCGTATTTAATAGACCTTTAAACTTCTCATTTGATGTGATTTAGAAATGAAACTTAATAAACTAAATTCTATTAAAGCGCATTAATCAGCTAATAATGGGATAAATATAAAAAATACTTTAAAATTTGAATTTTATTTTACATAAGTTGAAGCCCAAACTAAAGGTCACCCCAAAAGATGAAGCTAAAGCTCAAAAGCGAGCTTAAGTTGATCACAATTTATAAGCTAGGAATGAGCTGCATTAATGCAAAATCTAATTTCTTTGAAATTGATTTATCAAACACTATATACTGTATGCTGATAAAGCTATAGCTTGCGGATATCTGTATTGTTGAAGAACGTGATGATCATAAATATAAACTAAACCCAATTTGAATTAAAATATGTCCGGGATTTCCAAATGGTTGTTTGCGATACAAATTTGCCTCAAAATTGCATCATTAAGTCGTAATAGCGGGTCAATTAAAATTACTTTTGCTTTTCAAATGAGGTCTTTTAAAAAACCTAACAAGTACGTTTTAAAGGTTAAAGGTCAGATGTTGATTACAACTGGATGAGCAAAAAAAGTCACAAATGAAACTTTGAAATTGAAAAATTAGAGTTTGCATTCATTTTAGTATTATATCGCTTTATTGAAATTTAAATAGAAAATTAATTAATTAATTTTTAAAGATCTTATTCATGTTAAAAAAATGATTTAAACCATTAGTAAAAAATGAGTTACTTTATGACTGATTTGAGACACCTTTGAAACCTCCAAGTTTATGATTCCTGATGGGGTTTAATTTGATTGGGGTCGGATTGAAGAGCTTTTGAATATAAAAATTGCTAAAATACTATAATATTGCTGTACAACAAAATGAGTTAGGCTCACATTCAAAAGAAATAGACTATAATTGTAGTTCATGTCATTTTGATTCGAATATTTATAAAATGAATGCTATTTAAAAGTTGAATAATATTAATTGATTTTAACATAAATTCTTGAACTTTAGTTTATTTATAAAACAGCTATTTGAATCTCATTCGTCTATGATTAAGGTTTGATGCCTTTCACACAAAAGAATCAATAATAATGATTATATTTATCAATTCTATTAATGGTTAACATCATTTTTTTCAAAAATTGAGTCACTTTTTCATGAAGGAGTTAAACTATAAGTTGCTTCACACCATATTCTAAAGCACTTGTCAAATACATGAATAGCTACGCACTTTTTGATTGAATGGGTTTAATCATTAAATCCAAGTGTGAGAGATCTTTAATTTAAATTTTAGTTTGTATTTTAAATCCAATTAAACTTGTCCGCAAGCATTAGAAAATAAACGATCACTTTCTAATACTGTTATAGATTCAAATTAGGATTAAAATTATATAATTTATATTTATATCTGATGCCTATCTTATAATCTTAGGACAAAAATGATCATAAGATCCTTTTAAGTTAGAAAGAGTAACATTATTTTTTATTGAAAACAAATCTGCTCAGTTGGATACGTATGGAGTATAATAATTAAATGGATTAAGAGCAGCTCTATATGGGAATGTGATACAATTTTTTGCCCACACGTTTGATTTGAAATTTAATTTTTGTGATAACATTTATCAAAAAATTAGTTATAATATTTCAAACTTAAATTAAAATTTACTGTGAAGTAAATGTGAATTTAATGTGCCGGTGAGACTCCAGCTTTTCAAATAAAAATAGATAAATAGTGAAAGTGAGATGAAATAGATTAGAATATCACATACATAGAATATGTAATAATAAACCAAAATTTTTAAATTCTAAGAGATTTTAACACTTAAAATATTGATCCAATAATTTAATAATTATCTCTATATTTTACGAAAGTTTTTAACAATTAGTTTGTATTTGAATTAAATTTTAAAGGAAATAAAACTATATCATTAAAATAATAGTGTCAGACTGCCGGTGTGCCTGTAATTCCGCAATAATGTAATAATAATTAGTGCAGTATGATTGAGATTTTATTCATAAACAAGACTGAATCAGATTCAGACAGGAATCAGATTAAACTCGTGTTGTATTTTATAAAATTCATTGAATAAAATAATTCACTATTAGTTTAAATGTTTTATTTTGATAGAAAATTGTTATATTTGTGATTAGCCTTTCTATAGATCAGCGTTTAACAGAGTGGTTCACCCAAAGAGCCAAAAACATTAAATATAATAGACGGAAAGCCAAATCGTGGATTTATTGAATGTATCATGTTAATTTTTTTTAATACAGTCATTTTAGATTAAATATAATTTATTTTGACTGATATATGAATGTTAAGAACAATTTTATCAGTAACCGGACTTAAAACTATTTGCTGCGGCTATTTTGATGTAGTAGTTCAGATACAGCTCAGATAACTTGGGTTTCTAGAATTTTTCATATCTTAAAAGTTTTTCTGCGTCATTTTCTACTAAATTCCTAAAATAGTTATTTAACCTAAAAAGTAATTAATTAACCTAAAAATAGTTGTTAACCATTAAAATAGGTGATTTTAGGTGATTATAAAATGTGACAATATGCTTGTTTTTGTTTTATTCGTGCATATCTGAAACCCCAGATTCGGTATCATTTATAATAAAAAAAAAGTTAAACACCTGAACAAAGTCCTTTACTAATAACAATGCTTTTAAGTAAGTTTATATATTATATAATATAAATAAATCTTATATATTATATAAATCTTTTCTAAAGTTAAATAAATTTTTTACAAGGATTAATATCAGAAAGTTATATAATTTCAAAGCAATGGGACACTCATTATTATATAACTTTATCACAACAAAAAACTGATCCCCTAAGAAGACTTCAAGTTTACGAATAAGTAATGAGAGGCATTCACACTGACTTTTGACAGTTTAAATTGTTTCCAGCTAAACAGTATTGTCGTATTATTTTTAGAATTCAATCAAAATTCAATTTATGTCAGCTTTCATTCAAGTTATAATGAATTAAAAGCGCTTTTATGTGTTTGCACTTTTCTGATAAAAATAATTTATTTGAACCCTTTTATAGAGATTTGAAATAAAATATTTTTTTTAAAATGAATGTTACACTTACTAAAGCTCTTGTCTCACATATTTGTAGTTTTCTAGGCGTGGACTTTAATTTTCTTTAATAATAGAAATAATCATTTGTCAAGAAAAAGTGAGAAATAAAATTATCATTTAATTTCAAAATATCTATAATATATTTGTGAAAGCAATACATTTATTAATTTGTGATTACTCTTTAAAATGGAAATAGATAAAAAATAAGGAAATTTTGATTTATATATATAAAAACGATATAAAAAATGAACATAAAAATTACAGAACTATTCTGATTTGAATGGATTGATTAAGTATTCATATAACATAATAGAAAGATTAAGTTTATGATTAAAAGGACACTTATAATGCCGGTCTAACACGTCTAACATAGGAATAAACCACTTAAGCGCTAATAAAATCCGATCGTTGAGATAATGGTGTGAAATTAGATCAAATTAACTCATTTCCATTACTTTAATAAGATAAAGAACCGAGAATTTTAAACTATACCCTTAACAAGAAAACAACATTTAAATTATTTCCGCAAAAAGAAAAGCGAAGGCATTTTCAAAGGGATTCTACTATTAGTTATGAATTCAAGAGTTTTTCCCATATTTCGCCGCTGAACTTGTTTTGGTTTAGTTTTACAATCAAAATGAAATTCTTCCTGAATTTAAAAACTAAATCTTTTGTATGTTTGTATATTTTTCATCTATGGTCACATAAATTGCATTAATCAAAAGCCTAATGATGGGAAATTTGTGCGATTATTTGTCTTTTGAATTACATTTTATGAATAATATTAAGTTTTTTATATTAATATTTTAGAACCTGTTTAAATGTGATACAAAAATGAGATAGGACAGCATTAATTATATTTATATACCAATAGTATGTTTCAGTCATTAATGATTTGCATCAAACATTCCTTATTGTCCTGAATACGGTTACACATAAAAAATTTTAATTATTTTTTACTAAAAGCAAAATATTGCATAAATCTAATGAATTATTAATACGGAAACATTTTTATAGCTCTCAAAACATTGAAATAGATTTGCTTTAATGTACTTTAAGTGATAATTAAAACTATATAAAAATTTCTTTAATAGATATCAAGTTATTTATCAATACTTAATCAATAATAATAATTATTATCATTAAAAAAATTACTTCACAGGCATTTGCATACAAATTAAACACTTGAGGAGAAAATTAATTGAATTTTTTTTAATCAAATAGTATTTTGTTAATTATTATCAAAGTAATTACGAATGAAATCGATATATTTTTATACTGTATCAGTCATATAATAATATAGTGTACATCAGTGGTTCTGAGACTTTTTTTGGTCGCGACCAACCTTCTAAGTTATTTTTTGCTACAATTTCAATTATTCAATAGAAAATGATACTAAAAATCGTTTTTTCGGCCCACCATTTGAGAACCTATGAACCATATTATTCATTATTTTCTCAAAAACTTTTTTATGATAATAGATATATATATATATATATATATAGATTATTCATTTATATCCCGACTTATAGGTATTAAGGCGGTTTATGCCAGATTAGGATAGTGTGAATCACATTCACTGTGAAACACTAAACTATCTCCAGCTAATCTGCAGCCCTGTTAAGATTACTAAAGTACCCTAAGTTGAGCAGCTTAGTCTATGCTAGCCTTGGAAAAACTTTTTTGGCATACAGTTAGACTCGAACCCACAGCCACTTAGTGGACTGTGTAAACTTTTGACTCAATAATGAGCCAATGCCTAGACCAGGCATGTCAAACACGCGGCCCGCGGGCCGCATGCGGCCCTCAAGACAAGATTTTGCGGCCCGCAACTAAAATTAGTTGAGAAAGCCTAATGCGGCCCGCATTATATGTCCACATAATATTAGAAAGCTGTAACAGTAGAAAACTAATTGTATAAAAACTCAAACTATAGAAAGCTGCAGTCCAGTAAAAAGAGCATAAATAAACAACTTTTGACAGTTTGTTTGACAGCTAATGACCAACAATTATGTTAAAAAAATAAAGTGTTTTTCAGGTCTCTAATTAATTAATAGTATTGAATGACTATTATATTTCAATATAAATGACATGTGTTAATGAGCTGTTAATGAGTAATATGAGATGACCCCCCATTGTCCTTATAAAAAAATTTGCGGCCCCAATCAATTTGGTTAGACCTCTGAGCGGCCCTCAGGTGCAAATGAGTTTGACATGCCTAGCCTAGACCATTAAGCCATCCAGCCAGCTCTCATATGATAATAGATAAAGAAATAAATTAAATTCTCAAATGAAGCTTAATCGCAAAGCTATAGATTTATGTAAAATATATCAAAAATTGATGTCATGTATGAATATAAACAAGTTCTTTGTGGTTAAAGAACATATGCAAAACTAAATTATCCCAAACATATCCCACATTAAAAGAGTTTCGGCATAAATTATACAAGATATCAATTTTTGATATATTCACTTAAATCTATAGCTATGGGGCATTTCTTTATTACTATGTTTAGTTGAGTACTATATTTCTTATAGGCTAACAAAAAGATTGCTAAGAAAATAACGGACTGTATTATACTTATATCGAAATATGAAATAAATGTATCTCTAAATTAGACTTTTTGAAACTTATTTTCTATTTAATTCAAACCGGATTTAGAAGTATACTATAATTTCTAACAAATTTTGATACAATTTTCTCTGTTCATAATTTGATTTTATTATCACTATAATCGTGATAATTAAAGCTATAACTTAAAAGTAGTTCAATTACCTCTATAGGCAAACCTAAACATGGTCGGGACTCGAGCTTTATTTCATATAATTATAGAACAGTAGTCTCAAGTAATTCATGTCCGTTTAAATTAATAAACATAATATACATATACATTATTTTGACATTTTATTGCTTAACTTCACGTAAAGATGAGTTGTCTTAAGTTTAATTTAAGGTACAACTTATGTTTTAAACTTGTATTTTGAGTTCAGTGTCAGAAGCATTTTGTGTTCATGAATCTTAATATTAAATATTCAAACGTTAGCTTAAATTGGTTTTATTTATTGATAGCTATTTATCTTTAATTCAATTTCTCAAACTATGTATATCTTTAGGCATACTTTGATTAAAACTATTTCACATCAAACAGTTTGATATAAATCTATCTTCGAGTTAATTAATTTAAACTCAAAAGAATACTCTTCACGCGAACAATAAAAGTTTTGAGTTTTTTAATAAACTTAATAAGGAATAAGGAAAATGCAAATAAAAATAAAATTATCTAAATTAGGGATACTTTGAGAGTATTGTTTAAATGGATAAGAAAATTGAATTAAAAAATACTGTGTTAATTGTCTAATTGTTGGTCTTTATTTTTATTTTTATAAGCAATTAGCTTTTATAAGGCTATACAATTAAAATCTTAATATAAATTATTTTAATTGCATAGATCAGCTGGCTTTGGATACAATGCAATGTAATGCTGATATAATTTTCTTGACACAAAAAGTAACACAAAGGTTACGTATTATTAATAACTTTTTAGAATAAAAATATAAAGTTATCCTGAATAGGATTCATGAATACAGCATTACATAAAGCTGCATACAAAGCTTGAAAAATAGAAATTAAAAAATCACAAATTAATTAAAAGGTTGAACTCATTCCTATGAGATTGGGTTCGAGTTCAAATAGGTTTTGAATGCCATCAATTTTGTATCAATTTTATTATATATAGATTAACTATTTAATAAATAATTATATCAATAGATAAGGAAATGTGTGAAATTTAACATAATTTTTATGAAAGAATTTCATTTTGAGATGAAAAGACCGCTTTTCAAGTTATCAGCAAAATCACGCTATTTCTCGATCATAGGTTTAAATTAAGTTCCAGTTTTAAAAATAGTTTTTTCCATTTCACTATACATGTATAATACTGTATATCACTTAAGTTGATGTGATCAGTCAGTTTAGGCTTAGAAATC
>JAQGCH010000365.1:0-25049 GCA_034699485.1 Nanhermannia elegantula | reverse complement strand
GTTAATCTTTATGTAATTCAATACAAATCGCGCTGTTTTCATATATTAATGAAATGTTGTTATGGTTTTACTGTTTCCATAGAAACCATTCTTATTACTTATCAAAATAGCGCCAAATTTAAAGTTTGATTAATTTTGCATTAATTAAAAAATTAATAACAATTTAATTTTAATTTGTATTGGTTTACAGCAGACATTCCCACTTTTTTTTTAAGAAAAGGAGTCAAAAATTTGATTTATTAATTATCAAATAAATGATTAAAACAGTTAAACTTAATGCTAAATTTTTAAAGCAAAAGAGCCACAAATTAGCATCAGAAGAGTCATAAGTTGCTCCGAAGCCGTAAATTGCATATGGATTATTACAGATGGGATGCAAAGTTACAGTTTAGTCACTCAAATAGTTGAGTAAATCAATAAATATTTCATATTTTTTTAAAATGCAGTCAAATAGTATTCAATTAATTTATTTGTAAACCATAGCCGTAACTAAGGGCGGGCAGAGGGGGCTATAGCCTCCCAAAGATTTTGTACGTTTGAGTGTAGGTCTGTAGCAATTTTTAAAAATGTGATATTGCAATTTTCCTATGTCTTGCCCCCAAACTGAAAATCCTGGTAACGGCACTGTTGTAAACTAAACTCAACATTAGAGTTATTTTACAGTTTAAATCAATTTAATTAAAAACCTTTGACTATATATTTAATCTAAAAAATATATTTTATAATAGTTTATTCCAAAACTGATTTATTGAAAGCTTTACTACATTTGATAGATTGCATGTCAGGTAGATTTGTAGGATTTGTGACTCACTCTATACAGACTCTATACTGTTTTAATATTTTAATTAAATATATTACTAATGAACTTGTTGTCCATCGTAGTCTATCATTAAATATATTTATTTATTTTGTAAAATTCATGTTTAGCATACTTAATATCTTTTATTTGTCATTAAAGAATAGCTCATATCATAATATTTGACTCAAACAATGCAAACAACAATTAACTTACGATTTTGTTTTCAAACCCAATTATAACAGAATATAACTTGAATTCAAATTGGTTTTGAAATGAAAACCTTTAGTTGATCATTAATGTTATCTCTTTTAAGTTTAAATTATGTTCAGTTATCACGAAATGAATATTTATTTATATAATAAACTCTTATAATAATAATAATAAAGATTTTAATGTTCACTATGAAAAAGTGTTTCGATCGCAAACACACAGTCAAGTGAACGCAAAAAGTTTCTGAAATTTTTTAAGTAATAAGAATTCCTTATGCAATAAATAAATTATTCAACTATTTGAGTACAATAATCATTGATTCCTTCATAGATGAAGTGCTTTTATTTCCCATAAATTTCTTTTTTATACGTAATCAAAATGTTTCTCACAATAGTATTCTTTGTTTTTGATGACTCCGATTTTCAATGAATGCAATTCTTGACTATGAACTGGAATGCAATCAGCGGCTAATGATATTTCAATATTTTTATATCAAATGTTTATCTGGTCATCAAATAGTAATAATAGTCATCATTTTAAACTAATCTAATCATTAATTTTTCAATTCTGTGGTCAATGATTGGCTCTCAATGTAATTAACTGTTTAATAGATTTATGGATATCTTTCGGCAACTTTTAATAGTAATTCAATTGAGTTTATTGGAAGAAAATTTCTTTTAAGTTGATTTTATAGTTAAATCAAAGCATTTCGACATAAACTTAATATTACTGTACAGTATTATAATTCATTAAAGAACAAAAATAATTAGTTTTAAGCGAAAATAATAATAAATTGAATGCCAGATCAGGAATATTTATTTTAAAATTGGTTTTAAATTTAAAAAAATTGAAGTTTAAAATAGTGAAAGCAAACAAAACCAGATAATTAACGTCAGATTGAGCTCAAAGTCAAACAATATTTGAAAATTAACTTTAAATTATAAAAAAAGTTTGAAAGTCTACATTCCTAGTAATCGGGTTATTGACTCACAATATAAGGAATACATGCATCTTATGATTGTAATGAGAGACTGATTTGCTCTTACCATTGACTCTCAAAATATAAGTGATCGGCCCAACTAATGATACATTTGTGTTTCACTTTCTGTTAGTATTGCTGTGTATTTATCGGAGTGGAAATAACTTAAATGTCAGCTTTTCCTATCAATTTTTTATATTACTTTTTTGCTGTTTCAGCCTTGAATATAGTTATTGAACTTATCGAAAGATCACAAAATATTCATTCACACGAAGAAAAAAGTTCACAGTTTAAAATCAACATTCAAGAGATCCGCACGATTTCAATCGTTTTTAAGTTTTTAAATATGATAACAATATATTATAAACTTATTTGAAATTAAATTTAAATTTTAGGAAATTTAATTAATAATTGAAAACTATTATAAATATTCATTACAGCAAAACCAAAAGATCTCACACTCAATTATTGAAATTAATTAAAAGAAGTCTTTTAACTATTCTGTAAAATAAAAAAAAAGTGAATCCATTAGAAAATAAAATCTAAAATTAGTTTTTAACATAAAGATTACTAAAAACTAATTTGAAACCAAATTACTGTGCTTTATGGGTAAGAATGAAAAGTTACTTTTTAAACCTGTAGTTGATGTAACGCACAAATGGTTACTTAATAATAACCAATGCATACAATTAACACATTTCACACCTGTTCTCTTCTAATGTGAAAAATGAATATTTATTACTAAATTATTATTTATATCTTTGCAAAAAATGATTCCTACTTTGTAAAGAAGTTTCTGTAAAAGGTTTAGAAATTCTATATTTGAAAACTTTATGTTTTTTTATTGCGATATTATTTATTAGCTCTAAAAGCTTAAGTACTATTATTAAGTCAAATGAAGCGCAATAATTATCTTTTATGAATTCTCTGGTATGCATCAGAATTATATTTAAAGACTAATTACAGAAAACAATGCTTTGCCGTAAAATAGAGCGCAAATCTTTGGGATTTGCAGCACAAGTGCCAAACTTTTATACACCTCTATAGTAAGTACTGGCAAATAAACTTAATCAAGTATTTGAAAATACTGCACAATAGTTGATGGGTTGATCTGTTCGTGAGCTATTAAATAGTTTCCCTATTGATAAAGACTTGAAATATCACTCATTGATTCTATTGAAACATAATAAATAGAATAATTCATTGCTTCCTATTGTATAAAATTTAAAATATCTTTTATCAGATAAAAAGAGACTTTATTTCATTTCAAGTTCATAAGAGGTTTTAATTACATAAGAATTTATTTTTTGATTTAAAAGTCTATAACTACGAGATTAGGAATACTGTAACAAATTATAGTTGGAGTTTAAAATTCTCTTTTGATTAAGTGTCTAAAGTACTATTTAATACAAAAATTAAATTAATATCACGTTTTATTTTATTTTAGTTAACATTCATGTGTCAAATTCGCCTCAAATTTAGAATAATAGAACCGATTGTTTTAAGATATATTATAAGAGTATAAAATTTATTAGTGTTATCGCAATAATAATTGAAGTTTTAACACAAAAATAGTTTATAAAAATAGAAACAAAACGTAATGGAATATAGAGGAACAGAAGGTAAATATTTAAGGCTAGTCTGACATCATTAAAATATTGTCTGACTTCTCAATGATTTTTTTATTGACTTATTAAGAGCGAATGCTGCTATTGCTCTACTTCGGAAAAGTAGTTTTATTTCTTTTCTATATGCTATTCGTGTCTTCGATATGCTGTACAGTTGTTAGCCATAGCATAACGATTGTATAGCTCTAATTTGTCGCTCAGCTCACAGATAAGCATTCATTGATGAATCAAAATCAGAGACGCTATCAATCAATGGAGTGATTGTCTATTTTCTCATCATTTGCCATTTTTTCCAAATAAGAGTAATTGTGAAGCTATCTCTTGTGTGAAAACAAACGAAGCCTTTGGCACACATGTCCCTTAATTGGAGATTGTTTTAGGATCATTACAATTCAGGTTGTATTTATTGGGACGCAATGAAAATACTGAATTGCGTTTGCAAAAGAATACATTGATTGTTATGATATACCTCTACTAAATTGAGAGTTTGTAAAGATATAAATACATTAACTTTTCACATGCATATAAACTAATTCAACTTAATTGAAAGAATGTCAGCTAATAATAAACTTTTAGTTTAGATGTGAGATAATTAAGCGTATAAATACGCTCTGTATTCCTCCGATTTTATGCACTGGTCTATTAAAAAATCTAATATAGCAAAACACCGATTATAGGAATAGATTCTAAGAGTACCCATAGCACTGACAATTTTTTAATTATAGCAATCATATGATCTGAGAACTAAAAGTCAGCGTTACAGAAAAAATTATGTTTTATATTTAAATTTTTAATAATGTCTAAAAAATTTTAAATAAATATTAATTGTAATGGTGGGGGGAGGGATAGAGTGTGTCAATTTAGCAAAAATATCATCAGAATAATCCAATTTTTTTTATAGAGAATTTTTAACTCATGGCGCACATTCAGCAAAATTTTTTTATGGCCCAACAAGTTACTAAATCTGAGAATACTGTACTACAATAAATTCTTTTATTAGTGAAAATGTTCCCAAGCATTAAAACATATTGATTTCATAAATCAAAATTTTAAGTTTCAAAAATTAGATTTAAGCTTGAAAAATAGAATTTTTAGATTTTACAAAATCAAAATTTATGAACTGCCTCTTTTTTCTTGTTTTTATTCTTATGCACTGATAGAAAATTTTTCCTCCAAATTAAAATAAAATTTCATTAAATAAATGTCTCAGAAGACCGATGAGTCTCCGTTAGATTTTTAGGATTTTCCTAAAGCGGACCCCCTCTAGTCTCTATGTTTTTAATAAAATTTTGTTCTCTGATTTGTAATTTTCATAATATTCTGGAATTAGTTTTAATTTGTTTTGAAATATTCTAAAACATTGATTTAATTAGTTTGTCGTCCAATTCTTTAAAAATTTTAATCAATTTTCCTGAACATTTAAATTGATTACGTTATCAATCAATTGGATCAGTCAGAAGCTGTTGAAATCATAGTCAATCTTAAAGTTATTATAAATTGCTTGTAAAATATTGTAAACTTAAAATTGTAATCTATTAACCCATTTATGGTACACCTGTAGTGAATCAATTTATCAATTTATGCATAATATAATAGCTTGTGGTTCATCAGAAAATGAATTTTATTTATTTATTACTTAATAAGAAAAAATAATATTATTAATAAGTTATAAATTAGTCTAATTTTATTAATAGCGATGTTTATCGAAATACCAGAACTTCATATTATGCACTTTTAATTTATAACTTAAGAGAAAGAAAGGAGTGACCGGTTGTCAAAAATATTTATTAACAAAGTTCTAAATTTATGCATTGATTAAAAGACTTGCGAAGTACTTCAAATGCAAGTAATATATGATTATACAGTATTTTAAATGTAAATCAAGCAAAATGTAAATTGTGTTAAAGTTTTTTGCGTTCAAATTTCTTTGTTATTAACTGTATTTAACCCTTATTTATAATAATTTGTCGATTTAAAAAGCATGCCATTAATATCTTAAGGCAAATAATTTCACGAATTATAATAACTATAATTTCTCTTTTTTGTTAGAATTCGATTAAAGGTTTGATACCTCTCTAGCTTTTAATTACATTAAACATTATTTTGGGCTTTAAGTAAAAACAATTTAAATCTCACGAATTAGTTCAACAACTGTCTGATTATAAAATTCATGCAAAGCTACTATTTTTTAGTACTGATTCTTCCCGATATCAGACTTACTCGAGATTGAATTGATCATAAATCTAAACCACTTCATCAATCTTTAAATAACGAAAACAGATCGAAGGAATCGATCCGATTATCTATTTTGTCACAATTTTCTAAAAATTAGATTATATTTGAATTTTTTACTGACACTAATATAACTTTTTGCTGATTTATTAGTTATCCTTAATCTAATATTTATTACTATAATTAATTCAATGGTAAATTATTGGCCGTTCAAACATCTCTCAAATTATTTAATAATGAGGAAAATATTATTTTAAGTTTTTACAGATATATAACACGACCACATTTACGAGGAAATGGCAATATTCTAATTGACTGATCGAACATTAGATAAAATTTTCAACTTTTCGAAATATTTTCATTAATGACAATAATTGTCACTAGATTAATTATTACAAGTTCTGACATATAATATAATAACTTACATGAGTAGAGTAGTGGACTACTAACAAGGCTAACAAGAATGCTAATGAAAATAGTTTTCGGTCTAATTCAAAATTTAAATGTTTGTTATTCTGTTTTTAAGTATTAAACCTCATTTAAATCCACAGATCACTCATTTGATTGATACTCGAATTGGGTTTGCAATTATGCATTAATTATTTAGTCTGCTCTTATTTTAGTTGACTTAAAGTCTATTTATTCTTTAGAAATGATTTAAAAATACTTATTTACTCATTTTTAAGAAAAATGGTTTTTTGAAGTATTTATATCAGTGAACTCCCCCACAGGTACACAAGTTTAAACTTGAAAGTATAATTTCTTTAAATAATCTACTTTTTAATGGCCGACTCTATCATTTGATTATTTAAATATACGTTTTATGAACTTCTTATCTTTTAGTACATCAAAACAATAATTTTCAGATTCACTGTACTTGAGGTAACACAAACTTTTATTTAAGAGCAAGTGCAGTGAATTTATTCATCAATATTAATATATGGGCTGATTTTAGATATGATTTGTTAAATGGCTTAAAGCAAAAGATGAGGTTTTGGTTTTAGTTTCTCTAAGAGTGTGAATGTAGAGCAAGTTTGTTGTGAAACGATGCCATCAATTGGTTTTCGTATGCCAATGACGTGTTTTTAGATTTTAATTTCCACTTCTTTTTAAAGTAACTCAACATTAAAATTCATAAAACTTTACTATAATTATCCGTAATGATTAAGGAAAAGGATTGAATTCTTTGATTCATTTAAATAAGTGGAACTCTTAGCATACTGTACAGTAACACTTGTATTTATATAATATAAGATTTAAATGATATGTAAGATTTATTGTAATTTGCTTTTTGAAAAATGTGCTATAAATTTAAATTTAAAACTCATTTATAAGACCTGATAAAGTGTTAATTCTAAACTTTATATAATTAATTTGTATAATGCATTACACAGGTATATAATTAAAAAATAATAATAAATTCAATTAAATTTAAAACCAAATATGAAGTCATAGATTATCTTTGAATGAAAACTGCACCACCAGATTTTCATGAAATGATGTGTTTATTTATGAGTGAATTGTTTTCTTTAAGCATTAAATAAAGAACTAATAAATATCTATTTTAATGCTTAATTAATAATAAACTTATAAATTGAAGTTCAAGTAGATTTTCTAAAATATAACTTCAAATAGAAAAGTTATGCCAGTTTGCAGTTTGCACACACTGGCAAATAAGGTCGTAATTAGGGTTCGATAATATCTTAATGAAATTGAATATCTTCAGAATGAGCTCAAATTGAAATAGAATTTTTGGGACATAGAAAGAGTTTATTAGCGAAAAATAGGAAAAATTGTGTCATCTAATGCTTTCTCGGCAAAAAAAATCTGACCCTTTTGAAACATTTTCAGGGAAGTGCGATCTCATTGACTGGTTCTTATTATTGACACCTAATGAGGTGTTTGAACAGTTATTGGAATCTTTGCGCTTCATTCATATGCGAGTCCAAGTTTTTATTTAAAGTTTCATGTTTTTCAAAAATAAAAGAACAAGAAATAATATTTGAATTATTATTAAAGCAGTTCATTGCCAACAATCTCACTCTTTCATCAGAAATAAGCATAAAAAATTTGTTGTTGACGATCCCTAAACTCGTTTGGCCCCTATTTAAGTATCACAAAGCAATACCTTTTAATAAAATTGGCGAACATTAGTTTACACTCCAGACACTATTAATACTGAGTACACGCCGGGCACGAATTGCACCTTTGAAGTAATGCACAGTCAATTCAAATCTAGAATATAAAATCTCAATTCAAAGCAAAGCTTGCAATTAGAAAAAGTAATACTAATGGTTAAGCTATTATTTGTTGTTTTAGTCTCCAATTCAACTGTAGCTAAACATAACTCTTATGAATACATTAATGTATTAGAGGATGTTATTATTCCAACTGCTCTTTTAATGAACAGGAAGACGACAGCGGATGTAATTTGTACACTACATCATTCAATGAATCTCTTTAGGGTTATCTTTTTAAAGTTCATTTCTGCTGTTTTGTCAATTATATGGCAATAACGTTAAACTTCTATTATATCATTCAATATTATACAGTATTTAAACTCATATATATTTTATAATAAACTCTGGCCTTATCTGAAAGGGTGAACATTGTCTTCTCCAATCATTTCTATCGTATTTTTTATGTAAAACCTGTTACACAAGTGAATTCTTGAGTGCTGTTACCCTTGCTTTTTGCTTTGAAATAACATACAAGTAATAGTTGTTTTTGTTGCAGAAATATTTAAATATTCCAAAGCATTTTTTATCTTAGAATAATAAATGCTTAAAATACATATCAAAAAGAAATACCAAATTTATATTTGAAATTTGTTCAAAACATATATTTTTCGAAAGTTTAATTGTGAAACTCTATAAAAATAATTTATAAACAGTAGACTTGCTGTGTCTTTTATTCACTTCATTGATAACATATTGTATGAGTTGAGTATAGTTTTGATGTAAATATAAAAACTATTTGTTTCTAATAAACTTCCTACTTATATAACAGGTCAGGTTAAGCTTTGCGTTTAATGGTTAAACTACTAATATGACTGAGAGTGTGATACCTTTGTAGACGATGGCGTTGTGGTGCAAGGCAGAGAGGGCAGAGATTCTCATTTTACTAATACAGTTAACTTGTTATGCAACCAGTTAAGTGAATAGAGAGCTGAAATACTGCCCCAATCCTTTTTTATCTCATACATTAAGAATGTGGTCCTTATTTTTTATGTTGGGATGAAAATTCTTCAACTGCTTCTATGACAAAATTTTCGAAAAACATGAATATGAATGAGTTCATTACTTTGACAGTTAATCAAACTGATCATATCATATCTTTTAGCTAAACAGTATCAGTGCTTTGAGAGCACCTAATCTTATAGTTAGCTTTATTTAGACAGTTCTTATTATTTTAACTTTAATCTTGGATTTGAACTGTTTTAACTGAAATTTTAAAATTTATATTCAGTGCTTTTATTATTTTTACACTTTTTTTATTTTTATCAAATAATTTTTTTATTTTAATTATTAACCTCTTTTTATTTGGAGATATCCATTAAAAAAGAGTGATTTTATTTTAAAATAAGGAATATATGAATTCATTGCCATAAATGTGATATTGGTTTAAGAGATGGCAAAAACTAATTTGAATAGATTTTAGATTTAGATCTGACGCAAACCTGTGAAATATTATTTAATTGAATTTTTCCAAATACGTTATCAAAATTTTCTATAATTAATTATTTATTTGGAATGAAACTTGAGATAAAAATTTTGAACGCATTTTCTTATCCCACATTAATTCCTTACTAGAAGTAAAACTTTATAACTTTACAAAATTAGCTTTTTATTACATTTCAAATTTAAAGCAAGATTAAGCGCCCATCAATTTTTCGAGCACTCCCGCAATTATTGTCCTCAATTTAAATTGATTTCCTTAACTTACTCTCAATTCCTTCTTTAATTACAACACAAGTTTAGAAAAAGCAAAATTATGCCACAAATCATTTCTATAGACTCGTGAGTGTTTAGAGCCCTTCCCAAAAGATCAATGACAAAAGTAGCAAAAGCTTTTACACTCTATAAAAAAGAATATTTTAAAAGCAATATTCTTAATACCTTACACCTTGCTCTAGAAATTCAAGGCTCTATTAGTAAACTTTCAAATTGGCATCTTTTATAAGATCTACATTACATTCAGCTTTTCTTACTTTACTAAACAAAATAATAACGGTTTGATTATGGCTTAAATAAAATCTGTACCAACAATATAGCCCACTCTTGCTATACATTTCTATTTTATTCTCTTCTTTTCTTACTGGCATTAATATGGCTATTGAGCGACTCTCACAGAAACAAATCATTATATCGCGTGTTTTTTCGTCTTTTATTCTTTCACTCATGAAGAACAAAGAAAAGGTCTTAAACCTCTCTCTGACGAGTTAGCGGAGAGTGAATCACAAGCCTTTGCCAGAATCAAAGCAATTCTTGAAATTTTTGATCTTCAAAGTAATTTGGAACAAACGAAATATGAGTTAAAAACAATTGGTTGACGAAACCTCATTCAATTGTTTAATTGTTTGAGTATTATTCAAATGTTTGCTTGTCTTAATCTATTCAATATAATTATCTGAACCTTACAGCTATACATTTATCGAATATAATGTGTCATTAACATAAGTATTATGTTTATGCTTTTGTTAAGTTATACAATACAAGAATGTTACAACTTTTGTATTGTCGATAGCAAACGTCGCTTCAATTTTAACTAAACTAATGTTTATTAAAATCTGAATATTATTCTAATAAGTTTCTAAACTTAGCAATAATTTCGTAAAATCTTTAATTGTATTTGTGACTGATGTCCATCCAGAATAATAAAGAATAGGTTATTATTAAGAACTTAAAATTTAATATAATTTATACAATACATTATTCATTTGAAATGATACTGCACTGAATGAATTCAATGTAAATAAGTCACTGTATAAATGAATTTTTTGCTCAATAGAAATCAAAATATCAATACAACAATCAAAAGGCAATACAAAGTAACATTCTATCAAAAAACAGAATTTTTTATGACTTATTCCAAAACTATTATTATTTATGTAAAGTACAAATATTATTTATACATGAGATCGATTTCATAAAGTTTTAAAATTTTATTCAATGTTTTGAGGCAATAGATATTTGCATGATTTTGATATAAACAGAAACAGAAATAATTTATATACAGAAACACTTTTTACCTGCAAAGTAACTACTGTTAAGCTTTGAAAATTTAGCAGAACTTATCCAAAGCCCTCTCCCACGCTTTATTAATTTATATGTTAGTAAGTTATTACTAACTCAATAAAAAGTTAACTCTATTATAAGATTACTATCAATATAACGCTAACCTACAATGCGTTTAACCTTTTAAAAAAATAATTGCAGTCAAACTGTTAAATACAACAAACATTCATATGTTATTCTTTAAAAAAAACTCATTTATATTAACTTAATTCAAGTTCACGTACAGTACAGTATCTTTATTTCTATTCTGCTTTCAAGTTAATGATTTGGGTTTTGTAAATGATGGAGAACTGTAGTGATATATGAATTCATTTATGGCAACAATGAAATGTAGCCTTATATAAGGGAATGAGAGTGTTGTTGGGAACTATTATTATAAGTCGGGACAATGATTAATGATTTTAAGCCTTCTAATCATAGTATTGATGCAAACTTATACCTGTATTATGCGTATTATTTACTGCATATTTTCCTTGAACTTTTCTCTGTGTCGAAAACAACAATTCTTCAAAAAACTTTTGGTCTTCTCAAGCATTAAATTAGTGCTTAACTATTCTGTGAGATAATTCTTGAGAACTTATCAAATTATTTCAATTTATGTGAAATAATTTATTACAAATGTAGGACATTCTTACATGTTATTTAATAAAACTCATAATTTAGTGGAAACTTTATAAAAAAATGTTAACATTAATCTAAATTGAAATTATTTTAGTAGAACTCGTTTGAATACTGTCTAATTTGCTTTTACTCATCCATTATTTTTTAGTTATAAAAAGTATATAAAATGCTAATAAAATCTTTTTAAATGATAAATATGTAGATTTGTTTATTTCTAGGAAAAAAAGGTTTGCATTACTTTATCTCAAAATCTTTATATGAAATGCAAAAATAAAATCAAACATTTGATAATAAGATAACTCGAATAAACTTGTTTTAAAGAAATATCGTTAAAATTAGGAAATAGCAAAAATATGAGCCACAAAAGTAGTTTATGTTTTGTAAACTTAATACCTTATCTTTAAAATTATTGAAATGTTAACCAATAACTTGAATTTAAATAATGGATATTCTAGTTATTTGTTGATTTGAAAATTCAGTGAAAATATAATGATTTAATGAAAACTCAAGTATCAGTTTCTCAGCAAAGGAAACTTTGAAAATCTTTGGAAATTTAATAGAACTACTTTCGAATAAAGTCATCACATTTTAGAGTTTACTTATGATAATTATTTAATCGTAGTTTTATTACTTTAAATGTCACTAATATTGAAAAACTTGTTTTAAAGTTGATTAAAAATAACTTAATTTAAATGATATTTTCGTACGATTTTGTATTTTCAGAGCTTTCTTTAAGAAGTATTTGATAAAAATTGTTTATTTTGGTGGTTGTTTCAAAGCTTTTCAATCGGGTGAATCTGAGTTCTGGACTTAACCGAATTCTGAAATGATTTTTGAATGCTATACTTGACTAACTTTTTGCGCATAAATGTCTCTCAAAGATAGCATTTTTGCGCGCTTTCAAGTCAATGCATGATTAGGAACAGGTTTTGCTTTACTAACATTTCGAAACTTTTTGTCTAAATACAAGACGGTTCGACAGTTCCAATGAATGGGAATAATACTTCTACTGTCATTCATTATGGATTTGCTTTTGGGGCATAAAATACTCGATTTTGCAAAACACTAAAAATTTCATTTCCTGTGATTCGACAGTAACAAAAGGTGTGCATGGCTTCAAATGGAAATAAAGTATACCTGTGGGAGAGATTTAAGAAAAAATTGAAAAACACACAAATTAACATTATAAATGTGCCAAACTTTAGTGATGGGAATAAAACAGTGGGAAACTAATCCTTAAATGGTTAAGACTCTGCCAATATTTATGAAAACAAGAATTTATAAATAATTAAATGAAGGTCAGGCTCGGCCAGAAATTTTAACTTTATATAAGGGCCACTTCTATTACATAACTGACATAATTGCGTGCATATAAACTTCCGTACTTCAAACTTAAATAGTTTTTATGGTTTTTATGACTATCTTTATCGCAAAACGATATACTTGTTGTTGTTTTACTGTTTTTTGTGTACAATAACGCCTCTGCTTAAGCACAGACTAACTGATATAATATCTGCTATTTTATAAAATAATCAGAGTATATCATCGCATTGGTATATCGTATATCTCTCTAAATGAAATTCCAGTGTTTCGAAAATAATTAACTAGAATTATGGTTTAAAGGATTTAGATATAACTGCAAGATATATATGTTAATCAGGAACATGTCAAACAATCCAATTTATTTACAGCTAGTATTAAAATGTAGAATTCAAATCAAATCCATTCTTTAATAGTAATTATTACTCAATATACCGGTACTTCAAATTGCTTTCGATTTCTGGATCACATAAAAATCTCAATCTTACCTGTACTGACCTCACAATACTGTTGAATATTATACTAACTCACAGGCTATTCAGCTATTATTTGTATTGTTACTTATTATAAGAGCATAAGTAAATAATAAGAATAATTGTACACATTTTCGCAATTAAAGTTTATAAATCCATGACAAGTTGTACAGCACTAGCTTTATATTTAATATTACATTTGTGACTCACCCAGAAGTGTATTTAATGGTTTGATGAAAAAAATAAATCCATGTTACAAAAGTAATTTGTCGTTAATTCTATACAACTAACATTGCATTATATTTGTTCGAAGTTATTATATTTATAGATAAAAATTAGGAAAACTATAATAATTATTGTGTGTGTGGCACTTCTCAATCTTACTGTACATAATAACTAGCGTTCAATTGTTTTTAAATTTTTTAATTCATAAAATCTTTTCCTATTTTTGAAAACATTTAAACATAATTTTATTTAAATGCAAAGTTTAAAAAATAACTGAAAATCTATTATTCAAATTAATCGATTAATTGGTATTTTATACAAAAATAGTCTAAAAATATAAATTTTTGTGTTCACTAAAAAGTTGACCAAATATGACAAATTGAATGACCAAAACGCTAATTATAACTTATTAAAAGTAATTCGCACTAAATATACTTTAAGTTTATGAAAATTTTAAGACAATAAACCTAAGTTTCTTTGTTTTCTTATCAATGCTGTGGTGTAATACGTCTCAGTGGTCTCTCCATAAAACTGTGTCGGTTGTTATAGTCTTTTCTCGGTTCAGCTAATTCTCTATATCTAGTAATAGGCTCTTCTCTACTATAATTATAATCAGGACTTCTTGAATCGCGATAATTAGACTCATGTTTTTCAAAAGGTCGTCCCAATGGCGGTGACCTTTCATTGTGAGGAGAAATTGAACGCATTTGATTGAAATAGTCGGGATTGCTTTGTCTTCTTTGCAATCTCTGCTCTTTTTTCAAATGCAAGGTCTGAGCGTCGGGAACACTGAAAGCAGGGTCTGGAAAATAATACCTTTGAAGCTGTTTTGACTGATTCGCATTCGCTGAGACGGGTTTATATGCTTTGTGAATCGATGGCGAAAGACTCTCATCTAATTCATTATTCTTTTCAGAGCGACGTTTATCTAATTTTTGTGCAATTGGTTTATGAGAAATAACTTTCTCAATAAATGAATAGTTTCGACTTCGAATAGGAGAAAGTTTATGGTTTGGTCTGCCTTTATGTTCAATGACTATGTCTTCCTCGTCGGAACTGATATCAGGCACTTTTTGCTCATAATGGGGATGAATTTCATGAATAGCTGATGATAATGCTTCGTCACTTCCGATACCACTCGAAGACTTGCCGCTCGACTCTGACCGAGTAATAGGACTGATATTGTGCTCTAACGGACCCACGATTTGAGAGTTAGTACTTTTGCGAAACTCGATTCCTTCTAATTTACCTCGTTTTCTACTTATAGTGTCGTAATCGCGCGGTGGCAATAAAATTGGTCCTGTTTTAGGATTTCCGAGTTTCGCACGAAGTTCTGCCGCAAGCGATTCATAGAGCGTAGAAACTTGTCCATTACTACCACTATTATTATTATCATTACATATATTTTCTGATTTTTGAGTTCTATTTATTTTAGTGACAGAGTTTTTTAGTTCTTTTCCATTATATCCTAAATCAGATGATCCAAGAGATTCATCAGAATTATCAGAACCTTCAGTCCTAGTGCTTCGTCCGTCAGAATTAAGAGGCTTTCGCGGAGGTGTGAATTCAAGTCCTGGTGGGACAGGACTAGTGTTAGGCATTAAGCCTTTAGCCGCGAGACGCATCTCGATTTCACGAAACTTCTTTTGATTTTCAGGCCTATCAATCAAAATCTGCAACTGATTCCTTAGAGTAGTTGCAGTTTCAATGGAATCACACCGATATGTGTGGACATGAACTGGGCATTTAGTAATAGGATTATAAATCAATAAAATGCTACAAATTATATCCTCCTCTTGTGAAACCCATGTTATAGAATGGTGTGGTATCATATGCTTAATCTGTTCAGTCTTTGGTGAAACCGTTGAATTAAAAATATTAGTAGACTTAGTGTTGTTGCCACTCTTTTTTGGCACTGTTAATGTCTGCACAATTTTAATTCCTTTATTACTAACTTGAAGAGTCACTTTTGAGGGTTCAAATTGACGTTCTTTGTCGATCAAAAATCTAAGGACAGGCACTACATATTCATCACCGCGAAGTCCTTTAGATTCTTTAGCGCCCAAAAACCAAACATAATATGAGGCTTTTTTTACATCCTTTCTTTTGAACGCCATAGTTATGGTAACTTAAATGCACTCAATTGTAACTATACACTGACCTGACTATAATAGCCACTATACTATGTATTCTTCACAAAGCACTGTAAACTAGCACTCAAACAACTGACTCAAACCAGACTCCAACCAACTAAAACACATTCCTGATTCTTGTATAACGTTATTAAAGTTTTACTCTAAGTTAAGAGTAGGAGGAGTCAAAGGCAGTTCTCAACTTCTTTCATTTCGTTGAACTCAATCACTTCAGAGCCATTAACGGCCAGTATTTCAAATTCTGATAACTTTAAAGCTAGTTTAGTACCAATTTTATACACTATTCTAACTGTGGCTCTAATGCTGTTGGATTTGAAGAAATCAGGCGTATATTTTAGTTGGATAACAACAATATACTTTATCGGACGAATGTGAAAGTTTTTTGTTAAAAACAATTTTTGTGTAAATTCTTTGATCACAAATTCATATCAATTACATAATTCTCATAATAAATCTCAATCAATGAAACGATAACAGTAAAAGCTTAGAAAAACAGTTTACAGCTAACTTATAAGCTTAAGTAACATTCTTATCATATAAACTTAACTTTTCTTAATATTAGATGAAGTTAAGCTCAGACCTGTTATTCTCTACTATACAGTCATACAAAAAAGATGCAAAAGTTTTTGAAGCAGAAGCAAAATTGACTTAATTTAAAAACACAAAATAGTTATATTTAGAACTAAAAATTTGCGTTAAATCCTATACCGAACGATATGATCTCTTTCATGTCAAAATTAATAACAATTATAAAATGCTTTATTTAAATTTTGAACTATTCTCATACTTTGTACGCTTCGTTGACTTATGTTTGAGAGTGTAATAATGTAATAATTTTTAGAAATAATTTTAAAATACATAAATCATGAATAATAAAGTCATTATAAAAATAGTTAATATTATAGCTATTATAATTGAAACAATCATTACTGCATGATTACTACTCAAAGTCACTTATATTTACGCAATCAAATGTTTATGGCAGTATTAATGAACACAATTCAAATAAAAAGTATTTTCCTATATTTTTGTGACCAATTGTGACTTTCACAGACTTGCTTAACAGCCTTAAACTTTTTAAAGTTGTGAACACAACGCTAACAATAATAATAATTATTATTATAATATCTATAATTATAGATACAATAAAGGCCATAACATACATGCTATAACCCTATATCAAAATTGTTAAATCGTCAATAACTTAATGAAAAAACAAACTAAAAGTTTTATTTATATGACATCTGACAATTCAACTCAAATTAGAGAATATTTGAACTTTTGTCTAAAAATAAAGTCTGCTATAAATTGTTTCTAAATTTCATTTTTGAGGGAAAATTGTATTCCATCCCAAGTTATTTTTATAGAAAGGCTTCTCATCATATTTTTAATACCTATAGTAAAGTTGATTATCTATTGAAATCGAATTTTTTGTCTTTAAAAATATCCAGACTTAGATTATGTCAAGCGTATGACATGCGTATGACCCGAAATATTCATAATAAAATGTTTGGAATATAATGTTTAAATTGATTTTATTGATGTTTTTGAAAGTCGAAAAACAAAAACTCGGCTCAAGGAAAAGAGTTCTGATCGACACACTTCGACGCATGTATTACTTGTAGATAAAAATTAACGCTTTAAGTTATAAAAATTGTTCAGTGAATTCAACTCTAACGAAATTAACAGCTCTAGTCGTGCCCAAGAGTATAAGTGCTCGAGGGATGAGTATTATGAAAAAATGCTTAAAACTTGTAGCAAATAATTATTTCTTAATTCATATGTAGCAGGGAATTGCACTATCATTACACTCACAGTACCCCTTAGTTTAGTTACTGAAGATTTCAAGTTTTTTTATAAGACAGTTCTTCAATTACTTAATAGACATTTTCTAATGTAAATCAAAGTTATTTTCTCAAAACTAATGAATACGTAGCAAATGAATCAAATTAAAAAAAGCAATTCATTTGAAATTTTAAAAATTAAAACAAGATTTGCTTTGACTGTATTTACAGGACTATTAGGTTTTAAAATAACAATAATGAGTCGTTTAGTGCATTAATTAAAGCAATGGTAAGCTATAATTTGATGCTTCCTGTGTTTAAACTGACAAATTTATCAGAATATCATAACGAGCGAAACTTCAATTTTCATAATTGAGTCGAAATTGAGAGGTAAATAATTTTTTGTCATCTCTTTTTGAGCTTTCAGTTATCGAATACCTCCAGAATGTATTGAAGTGATCATTAGAATGTCTGATTTGGCATTAATGCCAGAATGAGCTGTTATAACAAATTAAAGGCACAAATGATGAAATCAATTACAAGAGAGAAAAATTTAATCTAAAGCTAACCCTTAGTTTCCCACAAGTTATGGCTCAAAATCAGGTTTTTCAAACATTTTGTACTTGTTTTGCGAGCATTTTTTCTCTTTATTTAATTTGAATCGATGCACCCCAACAGTGTTACATCAATAAGAATTCAAGTATTAAATTCTAGAATGACATTAATTTAAAATCTATGAGAAGTTTATTTTGTATTGTATTGAAAAAAATTGCTCGAAAATAAGAGGTTAAGCACATTATCAAAGCTTTTTATGAAAACTTTGCAAACCTTTTGCGGAAGTTTTTCACTTGAGATAAGTGTGTGTACAAACAGTTTTTAGTTTTTCGATTATTTTCTATTAATCAAAATCGACATATGGAGAGAATCTGATGTCAATAAACTTATTGTATAAAATTCATATATTTTTATTTAATTTGTTAAGATAGGGGAAAATCTCTAACTGTAAACTCATATTTACATTAAAAACATCACTTCAAAGTGTCTTTTAGTTAATTCCCTTATTAAAAGAGTTACTGGTTTTAAATCTCTAATTAGCCTTGATTTCGAGCATTTTTAGGGCACTTCAATTTTGATAAATTTACAAAAAATTGAATTTTAAAATTTTTTTCTGATTAACGAATTTGATGGGCGTTTGAGATTAAATTTTATTTAACTCATTTCAGCAAAAATAAATATTTTTTATTTAGATGAGGAGAAGAGAATTAGCTGTGAATAACTTTTATAATATTTCCCTCGGTTGATGACATAACATAATTTAAATTTGAATATGATATGAAGCACGACCACACCTGTTGAGCCTTGATATCAGTTAAAAATGTCATTTGGTTTGGGCGAAAATCGTATTTCGCCCAAAGGTTTGAGCTCAAAGTTTCACATATTGTCTGAACTATTTTTCACAAATAATTTTGATTTCTTCCTCTTTCGCCCAACAATGAAATTTTTGGGGGTTTGTTATTATTCATACAATAAATGCATAAAACTAAGAGCAAAATTGCTTTCAAATTCTTTATCTATTATTTTCTTATGTGTAAAACTTCAGAAAGTTGTTTCACAATTTTGCTTTTGCAGTCATTGGCTGACAATATCAGAATAGCAGCGAGTATTTTAAATTCACATTATTTAATCATTTATTGTACAATAACTTATATCTTGACATTGAAAAAGTAGTACTCGTAATAAACGCGTTTTCTGACACGAATAGCCTTTGCTTGAGTGCATTTTTTTGAACTAATTATGACTGAAGATTGAGATTAAAATATAATATTAGTATTAAATACATTCTGATTCCCATAAAAAGCTTAAAGTGGAGGCTATTCGTGAGTTTCAATATATGGGAGCCGACGGGTACTTATATGGGAGACTTATTATATCTGTTTATTATCTAAAAATGTGAATTTTTGTTAATTTATTGCTAATGTGTGTCCTAAAAATGAGATTTTGATGGCCTCACAAAAATACAGACTTCAGAGAACATATTAGAGGAGTGGCTCACATGTCAACTGCTTATTTGTAAACTTATTTATATTTTCATATCTATTAACAAAAGCGGCACTTCTCTGAAAAATATTTTTCTTGTTTGAAACATACAGAATCACAAAATTGTATCATTAATTGAGCCTTAAGGCTAGTTATGCCTAATTTTGAACTTGTATTCTCTTCTAAAGAAAAATAGTCACAGAGATGAAGAGCTTATCTGGACATATGATTGAAGTAAATTCAAGCAATGATTAGTAATTTAGTAATCCTTTTTAGAAAGAATGCGTTTGTGGTGTATTTAGAACATGTTTGCATCACTTAATTCATTAACCACACCCTTATGTCCAATTCTGATTTTCATTAATTTCAAATCAAAAGAATTCTTTTAACTTCAGTTTATTCGTTACTCCCATAAGACATGAGATAATTTTTTCATTAAGAATCAATGAAATACTAGCACTAACTTAGTATAACATGAAATAAAGGCTATACTTAGTTTTGCATAACTTCTACTGTTTGCCTGCCCTTAAATAACTGTTCAAAGATAAATAAACCCAATTTTCAGAATAGTTTATGAGCTTTAAGTTTTTGAAAATATTAGTTAACAATAATACAGAAACAAGAAAATATACTCAAAATAATGAAATTTAAAAACTTATGGATCAAATCATAAATGATAGTCAAAGGACAATTGAAATTAGTCTTTAATTTCTGAAAAGAAATACGAATTGTATCGACAGAATACCAATTATTGAACGATAGAGTTTTTTTTATTAAACTTGTATAGTTCTTTAATTACAGCATATTGTGTTGTAGTCGAGCAAAACAGGGTGTTGACCTTCTTGACCAATCTTCAAATGTCTCCTAATGATATAGGATACTGACCGAGCATTTGACCTGCAGAGACACAGTTAGCATTAGTTAAGAGCTTACCAATAATAAAATTAATACTATTAATAAAAATCTTCAATTTAATTATAAAAAAATTGCTTTTAATTATTTAAGTGATTAACGCTTATAATTAATAATTATCAATTAATATAAATCAATATTTTTTATTGATATTACTCTTTTTATTTTTATATAAGCAGCTTATTAAAAATTTTATCGGTAATTTATTTGGTATTGTAATTAGTAAGTTATTTCAATTTGAAGCATTTGAGCACTTAATGCACCGGAATATTACAGTATAACCTTATATAGTATAATACTGTATAGGTTAATATTGTAATATTCCAGTACAGTATTTAAGGAGTTAAATTTTTTTACTGAGTCTCAAATTCTTTTTTGATTGAAACCTAAGTAAATAAAATTAAAAAAATATTAATGTAAAATTGGTGCTTATGCAACACTAAACACTTTGAAAATATCCAGTAAAAAATAGCAAATAAATAGAAATAAATCAAGAAATTAAGGTTTTAGATTCAAAGAAATTGAGAAACAGCTAATGTGACTTCAATAATGAAACCACTTTTGTAAAACAATGAATCAATAGTAATCTGACAGTAGTTACAGCGACTACTAATTAAATTTAAACATTTAAAATTAAACAAGCTCTTCATTCGAATAAGAATGTGCTGTATAGTAAATACTTATTTTCATTTATTTTTACGTAAAATTATTTTTGATTTAATCATTAATTAAATAGAACTTTATAAGTTTGAAAATTTTTCTATAAAATATTCTAATAAATGCTTTTCTATACTTATTCAATAATCCTATAGAATAAGAATTGAAAATCCATTTTTGGATTATTTAATAAACAGCAGTCTATCAGCTGAATATTAATGTATTTATACTGTACAAGTGACCCAATATTTTGACGATTTTAATGCGCCCAATTAGAAAATTTTCAAATTGATATTTTATTCTTATTATTAATCTAATCTTGAAATGAATTGTTAATTCAGGTACAAGAATAGAAAACTGAGTCTAAGAGCATAAATATAAGTATAACTCCTAATAAGGCAAACAATAATTCAAATAATAGAAGCGATTTAAGTAATACAGAGTACAAGATCTCAATGAGTTTTATTAGTTGTAAATTATTATATTAAATAAAAATTAAGTTAAGCTAATTACAGAGTACTTTGATTCAAAAATCAGAATACATAATATCTTGAAGGAAATGAACATAAAAGTTAGATATAAACTAAGTTATTAACAATTCTTTGAAAGTGATTTAAATATTTTAATCAAATTCACAACATTTAAATAAGAATTTAATACGAAAAATGAGATCAATGAGTGTGTTTGTATATAAATGTTTGCATACATTATCAATTTAATATTAAGACCACAATCTATTGCCTCAATACTTACGCCCAATTCAATTAGAAATCTATTAAATCACGAGTTACTTAAGGAAAATCAATGTGACCTAACTCTATTTGCTCGGTATTAAAACTTTATTTTCGTTCTGAATTTTTAAGAGTACTTCAAATCAGCTTCAAATGAAAGCTTGAATTGAGATCACAGTCGACTTAATCAGATAGAAAATTGATGACTTTCTGCTGTAATCGTTCTGATGACTTACGATTATTAGTCTTCAGGTTTTAGACTTTAATTGAAATCATATAAACTTGTTAGAAATGAATGAACTTTAGCTATATCTCAATGAATTTTGTAAAAAAGTCTATTTTACAATAGATTTCATTCTATACATCTGTAGTCAAGGAAAATAAGATTGTTTACGAGCTTTCCTTCAGAATGTAATTCTTTTACTCACCTATCAATTGATGGCTTAACAAAAAAGTTAAGACAAAACACAATTATCTTTTAACTATTTTATTCGGTTATCCGTGACTCTCAGTCTCACACGTCAGGAGATATTTACTGTATGCATAACAAGTGAGTCTCTCTTATATTTAAATTTAAAAAATAAACAAAATATCGTTAATTTGAAAAGTTAATGAATCCGATCAAGGATTCAGATTTTAATTAAAATTTGCCGCAGATTAAGATAATTTGAATGTAAATTTACTTCACGAATACTTTATGAAAACTCTAATCAACTTTGAGATGCTTTTAAAAATTTATAACAGAGACACTTCAATATACAGGAAAATTCATGAAATGAGTTATTCTATTGTGGTATTAATAACTGTAAATGAATTTTTATTCAGTAATTTACTACCAGGAGTGAGAATAAGTGAAACAGACGAACAAAATTAACAATAGTTTCAACAGAATATTGTTAAAAAATTAAAGCATAAGTTCTTATTATCGCTTATTATGAGTGCTGTCAATCAATTGAAACACATTAAAAAGAATTAAATCTTTGTTCTCACGAAATTCTTATTTTTTTCGATTAAATACTATTTGATCCGTCCATATCTTTCTGCCCGTCTGTCTGTTGCACATAAAATACATTTTGATCTCTTTAATTTCCTGACAACTAATGCAAACACTTATTTTCATTAATAACTATAGGAATGAAGTGTAAAAAAACTTTGAAAGTAAATTACGAAATTCATAAAAACTTTGAGAAAAAGCAATTACCGAAATCATATTTTAAATTAATTCCTGACTAGTCTTCCAATAAATAAAGATACAATAGTGTTCCTCAGTATTAGTATTCTTGAGGTAATCATTATTTAACAATGAGATAGCGTTATGAATAATAAAATATGTTCAGATATTTTTCATTACAGTTCTATGTTAGAGAAGATTGATTAGAAAAATAAAACTTTTTGTGTCAAATGCATAACTAATATTCTCAAGAAATGCTATTAAAATTGTAAATTTTTGTCCGAATAATTTGACCGAAATATCATAAGTGAAATTTTAAAGTGGAATTTATTAAAACTATGCGTAGAATAATGCTTAAGCCTTCAAAAAATGAAACATTTTGTGTATGAAAACACGATTTAATCTCGAGTTGGTGGATACAAATTTGTTGCACTAAATATTTATATGTTTTGTATTTTTAATAGGCCTCAAGAGATTCACTTTTTAAGATAAAATAAAAATTATTCACATTATGGAGATTGTTACGTTCAGTTATGAGGGCGTAATATCACGTTTTAAGACATAATTAAGATTATTGATAAATAAAGCAATAATTCCTGTATTTCTTCCTGTATTCTTTAGCTATAATTCATTTTCTATTCATTTTTATTGAAATAAAGGTTTTTATTAATTGTCAATTGTGAACCATTTTGGGCGCGTAGGCAATAAGGAAGACTTATCTGTTACGACAATTTGCTTTTAAAAAATTAACATTTGAAGAGAATGCATAAAATGCATAAAATATAAGAGAAATAAGTACAATCAACCCTTAAGTGAATTTTAATATTCTCTTTAGTGCAATCATCGGCTTGTAAAACGATTGCATTAACTATGATGAGACGCATCATGACTTTGAAACCAATTTTAATTTAGAACCATTACTACTACAGACACTATCAAAAGTATATCAGTTAAACATTATTAAAGTATTGTTACGCTGTCATGATTTCACTTCACTTTTATAATGATTAGTGTCAATGATTTTAGTGTAATATATATTTAAAGCCCCAAATATGATGCGATTGCATAGAGTCGCACAATCGAATCATTTTTTGCGAACATTTTATAAGTTTTTTAGCAGATTTGATAGAAATATTTAAAAATTAACATTCAAAATCATACATTTAATTAGCGATGAAAAGTTTTCTTCATTTTCATTTCATGAAAGTAGAATTCAGTTGAAATGGAAAAATAAGTTTTTCATAAAATAGCACAAAACAATTGAAATTAAAAATATATTTCAAAAATCAAAATAAAGCTCATAACTAATAACTTACTAACTATGTATTAGATCTTTTTACTTAAAAATTTTTGAATTAATTTTAGTTTTAGTTAAGGATATTTACTAAAAGATAATTAATTTTAGTTAAAGTTTGAGAAACTGAAATATTTTTAGTTCAAGTTTTATTTTAGTTTTTAAAAGTTTAATTTTTGTAGTTTCAAATTCAATTATTATAAAAAAGTTGTAAAAGATGTCTAAGTTTATGATGGAATCAGTACTTTCACTAAAATACATTTTAATTTTATTATAAATTGAAAATTATTAACAAATTAAAACATTTTAAACTGTTCATTGAGCTGAACAATAATAAAGTAAAGATAAAGCATATTAAAGGAATTTAAATACAGTATTAAGTATTTGGAAACTAAAATGGAATTAAATTTAACTAAAATGATATAGTTAACTTAAACAGGTCTACTAAGTACCGGAAAGTGCGATATTAAAGCCCATGGGCTTTAATTAGATTTTTAGGTTTTTTGGGCATTATTTTTGGGAATCT
>JAQGCH010000364.1:0-25091 GCA_034699485.1 Nanhermannia elegantula | reverse complement strand
CCAGAAGGTCTGCGAAAGTAAGTCCAAAGCTCGTACCGTCTGCTTATAACAGGTGCTTCGCTTAGACAATATCGTAAGTGCATATCTGTTGAGCACTACATTAGTTTCGCAACTGTAACATAACATAAACTGTAACAATGATTTTTCTTCGTCAGTCTTCCGATGCAATTATGACTTGAATTTCATGCTTACTATGATATACCGTAAACGTAAAACTAAAGTTTTATACAATTTTTTTATTAACCTTTTATTGATGAAATTCGTTCTGTGTTTCAAAGTGTTCAAAAGTACTGAATATTAAATTAAGACGCTTTGATATGTTGGCTTCAACGCCGAATATGCTGCATATTTGCAGGTAAGACACTCTTTAACATATAAATCAGTTTATTTTAAATTTCATTAATTCAATACGTATGTCAACACTTGTGTGGAAAGCAATCAATTATTTTCAACTCTGGTAGTGCTATTATTTATTTTTAATTTTTCACTTTTTATACTGTATATAATATTAATTCAATTTTAAAATAAGTTTAACCGTTAACTGCTTTAAATATTAACAAAAATTATTTCAAATATATGTAAATTATTACAGAGGGGATGGGGTCGTGCAAACCTTCGGGGGTATATGAAATACTATGTGTACGACTCCTAATGAATCAATGAGTCAATGTTGAACCGTAATGAATATTGTTTGGCACAGCTCTTATAGAATATGAAATATTTCATATTTTGATTTTTCTATTTTGACACAAAGTGAAGCTTACGTTCGCTCAAATTCTGTCATATCGTTAGAAATGCCAAAATCTTTTCATGCGTTTAATACAATTCAATGATTTTATGAAAGCAGATAAAAAAATGCAAGCGAACAGTTGTCAACTAATATTCTGAATGAAAGTTCTATATGTTCAATGATTATCATCTACAAGAACTTCTGCTTCCTCCTCTGTGGTCGCTCTAGGACTGCATGCAGTGTTCCATAGAGTTATCCCAAAACGATTATTCTCTCTAAAGTTGTGATAACGAAATTGTTATGAATAATATATTCGCAAAATTATTTCTATATCTTCTACATATTAAATGCATAGCTAACAAGATTTTGCTGACTAATAGAAGTTTAGTTAATTTTTCGTTTAATTATTAAATTAAGTACAGGTACTATAGGTTCCAAATGATTTCGACACTTTTAACAGTCATTTATTACAGTACAAAAAAAAGTCAAAGACATTAAAAATTGTTTTGTGTTATACCAGTACTTTATTTTTATATTTATAATATGCATATATTTTGTTCAAAGTGTCGAAATCTTTTGAAACTGAAAAGTAACAAACATCTGAACAATGAAAAGAAAAATTTTAGTTTTAAATAAGAGAACATTTATTCTTAAATTAAGTTTATTAAAGCATAATAAAAACTCATTGAATTAGTGCTGTCAAGTGATAACTTTATAACTAAGAAAGCAATGCCTTTGTGTGTGTGCTTGCTGTGTATGTAATATCCAACGTAATCGATGCAATAACACGATCAAAGTCTATGAATGTTTATCACTTTATATATATAATTATGAAATTTTTATAACTTTGACCTTTTAGAATACATTGATATTCATATACAATAGTCATATACAATAGTCATATACTGCATTTAATTGGATTCTATTTAATGTCTTGTTTCTTAATTATTAATAACTAACGTCAATTTTAAATATGAAAAATATTTTAGCTTACAAATTATGGATTAAGCTTTCTATGCAACTAATTTTTCTATAAATCAATATTTGAACTGTTAGTAAATACAAAATATCTAATTAAATATTTAATATGTAACTATTATTTAAATTGAGTTATTTAAATATTTTGGATGAAAAGTTGATACATTTTTTGAATATTTGATGCATAAATAGAAATTTGTAAAATTTTTACTAAAATCCTGAAAATGTTAAAAAATAATAAATTTATCTAAAATATTGAAAATTTAAAACTAAAACTTTATCAAAGCTTTTATATGCATCGTTTTATGTACTGAAAACTTATTAATTAAAAGATTTCACCGATTTGTGGTATCTTTATCTCTGCCTTGTAGTCATGCTTGGGACACAATGAAGACGATAAATCTCTTGTGTATTTGTTCTTGATCTAACTCAATTCATTATTATATAATGAGCCATATTATGGTTTTATTCGTCATTTTCATGAATTTTAGATCAATTATTTCACAAATCACTGAGAAATCAAACTATGCTAAGGATTAAAAGATGAGAACAGACCCCTTTCAAGTATTCCTCAGTTAAAATATATTACTTAGCGTTTATCTAATTTCTATCTTCAAACGATTCCAATACATTTTTGTCTATAGTTTTTTATGCTTTAAGTTTGGAAATACAGGTTCGGGTTTTAAATAAATATATTCCTTCCTCTGATCTGAACTAAAGCTAACACAGTGTAAACAAAGCGAATTTATTGATACTTTGTAATACACTTATTTATTGTAAATGTATAGTAATTTTAAACACTTTAGCCTCAGTGAAAATGCTACTTAAAAATGACTTAACAGACGGCTTAAATGACTTTATATGACTTTTGGAAAAATCAATAAGATGTCAATGTATTAAAAAAAGTCGCTATTTTTTAAGAATATTTCACAATAACAGATATGTAAGAGGTGTACATTTTCATCACTTGAGTGATTTCATTTTTACTAACCATAGAATTGGATGTTGTTTAGAAGTCATTCTTATAACATGGCTATTATGGAAGCCCATTGACTGTAACAGGAATAGACTCAATGAAGGGAATCGGACAGCAAAAAGTTTTAAACAACTCTTTAGTCAAAATTATTTTGACCCCGCGTTGAGTGCATTAAATATTTCAACGGGCAGTAGAAATGGCACTTGGAATCGCTCAATACGTTCAAATATTTCTAATACTTCACAAATTCCTTCCTCGTTGAGCAGTGAGAACTTAAATAATTTATTGCCATTACTCAAAGAAGAAAAACGTGAGACCATAACTGCGGTTATTAATGAAGAATCGGAAACACCAAAAATAACAGAAACTTTTCTTTTTGCTGTGAACAAAAGAGATGAAACCGAACACAATAATGAGATAGAATTAGGGATAGAAGATAAACGAGGTGTTCGCGAAGAAAATAAATTGTCACTGTTTTCCTCATCACTCAATGTGATAGATGTGGAGCCACAAGACACTCAACTGGCACACAGTGTCTTAGTAATACACAGACCAAAGCCAAACAAAACAGTTAAGCCAACAATTAAGCCACAACAACAATCTGTCACATATATATCTAATACTAAACCAAATAATACTAACAGTAAAAGTCCAATAGTGATTGCAATAACTAATAGTACGTATAGTATCACCACAAGCACAGCAAGCTATCCAACTCCTGTTAAGAATAATCACAGACCTATGAATAATATGCCATTTATTGGGTTGAGAGCTAAGCATAAGCCATCGACAACATCCATGGCACCGCCAATTCCAATATCTACAACTCCAATAACTACCACTACTATAACAGATACAGAAATATTGAATACAACCACCAGAACATCACAATTGTTTGAAGAGGAAGTTCCGGTTATATTCAAAAACAATCATAAGAAACCTTCAACAGGTATTTCTGAGTTTACGAGACAAAAACTAAGTACTGAATATGCATTGATTTTCACAACTCCGAGCAGTTCGTCATCGACTGATAAGTCAAACTTTTCTGAAGATTTAACCACAACTCCATTTATCTCTTCAATAAGACCCTCATATGTGACTCCATTCAGTCATCCAACGTCTTCATTAGTTAGTTTTGTTAAAAGACCTCCAATGAAAATAACGAATATAAATGGAAATAAAGTAAAACCACCAGAAGAAGTGTATTCACATGGAATAACAGTGTTAGATCCGCCATTCATCCCTGGCTCATCTATGAAATTGCCACCAAATACTACTATACTTCATAAGAATTTGATTGTGCCCATGAAAGAAGGCCGACCCAGACCAATCTTTCCCATTCAAACTACAACTCAATTTCCAGTGTATCCAATGGTCGCTGGAATTACCAAATGGCACACTCAAACACCGACAACTTCGTGGTCATTCCCTATCATCACAACTAATACTCCCGAAAATACAGATCACACACCAGAGCCTCAAACTGTATCAGAAACAAGTGGTTCGCCTGAAACACCAGTGACTGCACAATCAATACAAAGACCAACAATTATAACTTCTGACCCAATAGTGTCAACTGCAGCACAGCATCAATCAGTTCATTCTCATTTAGTAACAGTGACTCCATTAAATGGGACGCATGACTCTTCTCAAGCGGCCTCCAATACATTCATAGTCACACATTCATCACAAACACCCAGACCTTCAACATCTACCACAGGATATGTGAATGCCATTTGGGCGCCTCCTATGCCAATCTCGAGACCACTTCAACCTGTACAACAACAACAACAGGTACAAAATTCACAAGTATCTGGAGGTTGGTTTTCGCCATTTACTAATCTATTTACAGTTGATTCATCCAGTGGTCTGTTCAGTTTTTTGACTATAATGAGAACAGTTTTATTTACTGTTTTAGTAATGTTTTTGCCACCTCTAACACTGGCCGCAGCACTCATGCAAGCCGCTGGGTGAACTAAATTATATCTAAATTTCATATCAAAACCGCTTTTTAAACATAGTTTCCTAACTATTTATCATAGAATTCAATTCAAAGGTGATAATTATCGTTGTGAGTCACTAAATATTTAATATATTACAAATTTATTAAAAATTTAGTGGCTTAATAATAATGCCATTAATTAAATAAATTAAATTAATTTATATAATGAAAATTATTTATTATATAACTTTATTATAAAAATCATCAAATTTTTACTAAATTTAGAAAAAGATTGCGATAAACCCAAAATTTCCCTGAGAAAACTTATCAGTTTTCAAACTCTTTTCAGAATTTTGGAAATTACTAAAACACTACAGCCTTATAGCTTAAACTGTACTTGAATTGTTTTTTTTCAGAATAAGATCGTCATTTGAAAAATACGCATATTTTAAACATAAATTTTAATTAATACTGAAAAGGCAAGTACTTGACCACAAAGTAACCGATTTCAAAAATATTTTTATCACAACTACCATATACCAAAACATGTTCAAATGGATATTTAAATCTGCGGAGTCCAAGAAGCCTATGAAATATAGTGACCACTAAAGCTCGGGAAGGTACCCGGGTACCCACCCGTCATTCCGAGTACCCGGTTCCAATTCTAAGAACCGGGTACCTGTATATTATCTGTTTCTTTATTTTACCCTTCAATTTCAAATGAAAAAGTCTCAAAATTCGAAGTAACACAAAAATGTTGAAATGTCTTTATCGTACTGTTTAAATCGAAATTTAGTAAATTTTTGCTAATTTTATGCTAATTTTCTTGCATAAGAATAAAAAATCTTAATAAACTTAATCTTTATAAGCATTTGATTTAATGAAATGCATGTCATTAGCCGGGTACCCGCCCGGTTCCTGAAATACCCGGAATTCCCGAGCTCTAGTGACCACAATATCTCTCATTATATTGGAATACATACTTATATTTACAATAATTAACAAACATTATTATAAAAATTTTTACAAGTAATCTGCCTTTTGTATCCATTTTTTCTCAGTCGCATTAATCAATCTCTTAAGCCTTATCACATATTAAGGTAAATTCTTACAGAGCTTGCAAATAAAAATTTTAAAATTCTGATCAATGCTATCAAAATGATTTGAAAAATAATTGAACACATGTATTTTTGTTTGATCTGAAATCACTTAACATTATTACTGCAGTGCATCAAACTTAAAAATTGACTAACTTAGAAATTGATAGTGTCTACAAATTACTATGAAATTACTTTAATATGAAAATTGTATGGATTCCTATGCATTCAGAGATATTGTGATCATTTAAATAATTGTGATTCATATAAATTTATAGGCTTTTGGACTCCGAAGGTTTAAATGACCGTTTTGAGCATGTTTTGGTATAAGGTTGCTGCAGTAAAAATATTTTTGAAATCGGTTACTTAGTGGTCAAGTACCTGCCTTTTGAGTAGAACTAATTTTTTCTGTTGGATAAAACTTAATTATAAACAAATTTAACACTAAATTTAATAAATCTTTTAAATTTTTATTAATTTTATTAATATATTTAATGCCTCTCAATTAAATTTAATAAACACATTAAATGTTTGAGATGTGTTCCAATGCCAATCTTTGTCTCGATAATTAAAGTGATAAAAATTGTGCTGAATAGGTGTTTATAAATTTTCTTATAGCTATAATTATAAAATCGAGTTTATATGAGAACATAAACATTAAGTATTTCAGGAAAAATTAATTCATCGATATTTTGTTACATAAATGTTATATATTAATACTCATTATATTATGAATTTTCACGGATGAGCTAAGGTACTGTTAATTCACTTGAATATATTGTAAAAGTAATTTATTATTCATTAAAGTTATTTATTACCATTTCCTCACTGACAATGACTTATTTTCTTCATTAGCAGTTAATAATATTCTATTAATAAATTTTAATTATGGTGTTTCAGCTAAACATTAGTTTATTGGCATCGATCATATGATCGGGTTTTCAAAATTAAAACTTAACAATAATTAGTTATAATGTTATAAATCATTCAAATTAATGCTTATCTAAAGGGTTTTTATTTAAGAATTATTATCAATAGTTATGTTGAAAAGTGAACATAACTTTATTAAATTATAACATAATACAGCCTAAAGCGTGCATAATTTGATGGCAAACGCATGAGTGCATGAAGTGAAAAACCTTAACCTTTTAAAAGTTTAAGAGTGTATACCAGGGTTACTATTACTTGATTTTTACGAGACTTTTCAAGTGCATAAATCTATTTTGCATAACTCTTTGTGCTTTTCTTCCGCGTTTCATTACAGCACTTACACAGTACTAGTTTTAGTAAATGACATGATATCATACTCTTCCAGAATAATATGCACACTATTATAACAATCACTTATTGTTTATTATTTTATTTTGTTATTGTTTCTATGATAATGATAGTCAACTCGCTATTAATTCTTTCATAAGATTTAGTTTATTTCAAACGTATTATTGGTCATTATTTCTTCTGTTAAACATATTTGCCTTAAGATATAATACTATTATGTCTTATATTTTGCTTAAAATTGATTTCATTTACACTTTATTTTATGGTTATTTCTCTTTTTCAAATCAAAATACTTTTACACGAATGTACTTTAAGTTAGAAAGAGCTGATTCAAAATGTGATTACTGTTTAGATGATATCATTACTAAAATAATATCTGTAATAATAAGCAGTAATAGTTTAGTCATACTCTACACAACTTTTCATGAAGTCTATGATTATACGAACATGTCCTGTCATTTTAAATTTTAAATTATTTCAAAAGATTATAATTTAGATGTTGTAAAAAGAATTTAGGTCTAAATTGAGTAATAAAATGGTAGTTTTGCTTTTAAAAGTTAAATACACATAAAGCGATGCCATCATAATGAGTTCAAAAAAGATAACGATCTTTTTTCTCAGATATTCTCATTTTAAAGTTTAAGTTTTATTTCTAAATAAGCTCTTTCTGTCTTTATCTGAAATCTTATTTCAAGTATAAGTGATTGATAGCATCTTTTGTTTTGCTTTTCTTTTGTCTAAACTTAAAAAAAAGACGATGAAGTTTATAATATACTCATATAGTTGTAAATCCATTGAAGAGGTAATCATTCAATAAGTGGTTCGGAAATAAAATGAAAGAGCAGTTTATAAAATGCTTGGGTAACGATTTTTTGCTTTAAATGTATTTTTCTATACTTTAAAATCATTATTCAATTTATATTTTTAAATCTTAAACCAGTGAACGCACATAAATCAGACATAAATATAAATAATATCAGTGTAAACATTAAATAAATAATAATGTTTTGTTTTGAAAAGTTTCAAAATTGTCAAATGTTTCCCATAAAGAGTTTTCAAAGTAAAAGTATAAATCTCTTTCATGAAAATGCATAATATTTATACCTACAGAGCACTACATTGACAGAGCTATGTCTTATTTTCAATGCCTTTATTAAACGATAAATCATTGAATAAAAAACTGAATTTGAAATTTGAGTGAACTTTTCAAAATAAATTTTTAATATTGTTTTCAATTTAATATTAGAGTTGTTTGATTTTCTGTTAACCAAACAAATTTTCAATTAGGAAAAATATATACCAAGCAAACAAAATGATTACTCTCTTGACCTTATCTTACTATAAGTTTGATTGAATTTATTCGATAAATATTTCATAAGTGTAATTATATTTTCACCAGCTTGTAAGTGTAGCCAAACCTACAATTTTAAAAATAATGAGTTGCATTTAATTTTGCAAGTTGCATTGTAAGTATTTGATGGTATTCATGTTAAGGAGGATACAGTTTATCTCTAAAATATTAAAAAGTTCTTCTGTGATATTTTTTAAAATTGTGAATGACACAAATTAAATAATAATTTTGAAATCTATCTCTGGAGAAAGAAAATTTGAAGCTAATGTATGCCAAATATGAGTAATTCAATTATAAAATCTGTTTCATATATTATTTTTTAAATGTATCCTTTTAATATTTAGTCTTATTGGATATTGTATTTTAACAGCACAACAAAGACTATATATATGCAGTACATTATTAACTTTAGAGAATAAAGAATAAGAAGTTTCCATTTATAGTCTTCATTGCATTGTTTGTTTTAAAATTTATTTGTTTAATTCAATTGTATTTAATATTAAGTTATATCAAAACAATAAACATTGTTGATTGTCATGATTCAACTTATATAATATAATAGATTAAAGCTTAAGCCATTTGGATGTTATTCCAAACCACAAACTTGACCGCAATATTATTCAATATTATGCAAATACATTACATTAAAATTCAAATAAATTGCATTTTACGAAATAAATAATAAGTCATTTACTCGTGTTATAAATGACAGTAAGTTGTTTTTGTTTTGTTTAGCGCTAACTCACCTTTGAGTTGAGACTCGAAGCGCAGATTTACTTTATAAATGACTTTTTGTTTTTATAGTATTTATTATCTTTGAAAAATAAAGGCCAGTCTCAAACTCAGTATTAGAAGCATAACCGGAAAGCATAAACCTCGTGTATCATTAGTTATGATTAGATTTTTCCATAGATTGTAAAACAGTATATTTCAAAATATATTAAATAAGCGATAGTTACATATATTGTTACATATATTCTACTTTTCGGAGACTTTGAGATTTTTGAGGAAAAATCCAATAAAAATAATGGATCAAATGGTATTAGAGTTTAAAAAGTAATAACAGTATGCATTATAAATACCATACATTATATATACCAAATATCGTTCACAATCAACCATACAATCTATAGATATTGTAATTTCTAATTCTAATTTCACATAAAATGACTACTGAAACAAAAATTTGATCTCTCGTTCAGCACTTGACTGCTTATAGTATATGAAATGTTGATCCTATCGATCAAAGCTTTTATTTAAATAAAATACACCAATCATTGAAATGCAAACAAAGTTTTATTATTTGAAAGTTTACTTTAATGAAAATAAGTTTTCGATTATTATTATTATTAATATTTCTTAAGAGCTTTATAAGAGGTTGAATATAAAGAAGGAATTGTTTTGAAAAGAGATCCGTCTGTTTTCTATATAATTTAGAAAAATTTAAAACAAAACACAAAATTTGAGTTGAAGTCCACCCTCAAAAATTGGAATTCATTGGTTGTGCTTCTCTTCCTCATGTGATGACTCAAAGCATGAAATTGTTAAAAGTTAAGTAATAGTAAAACTATTTATTGCTGGTATTCAGACACACCTCTTCTACAAAATTATATCTTCGGTTTTATTCTAAAGTCACCTTTTTTATTGAGAAAGGATGTAATGTAAAGACTTTAAACTATGTGGTACAATATGTTAAACCACTACTCGAATGCACCACTGACTCGCTTCATGGCCTTGAGCTTGAATTTTTATGAACTTTATAATTGGTTTACAAATGAATAAATCTAATAAAATTAAAACTAACGCTCAATACCAAGCTTTTAAATAGCATTATAAAGTATGATTTCAACATGACTTATGTACATTACGTATACCCATCAAGTCAGTCAGCTTTCATCTGGCTTTCAGTGCAATTTCTTTCATTTATTATTTAAAAGGTATTCATACCATTCATACTGCAATACAAGTATTGATGGTATGTAATAATCATTTTGTAACAAAAATGTTTCCACTTTTCAAAAAATAATTTATTTATAACAATAAATTATTATTGTTCTGCCTTAAGCTTAATCTAATTACAAATTGAGAGCAAATTAAACCAAACTAAACCTCAACTGTTATTGTTTACCTAATAATCTTAATAAAAACAATTAATTAATTAAATTTAACCATAGATAGTGTTTAGAATGCAGGTATTTTCTTAAATAATGAATAGGATTATCTTAAAAAGCTTTACGAACCATTGAAGAACCACTTTATCTTTAAATGAATAGCTTTGCTAATTAAGAAACAAAAGCAAATTTTTTCATAGCGTTCAGAATTGTTTTATTTTCACCGTTGAACAGTTTGAGAGCTCATACGAGTCTAGTTTTTAATTTATAAGACAGTGATGCGATTCAACTAAAGAATTGAAAATAATAGTCGAAATAGATGGTCGCGGAAACGTTACACCACTACCGGTATTGTGAACAATAAAAAATGCAATAAATGGAGTCTAAGAGTGATTATTTCGATAAAGGAATTCCATCGTTGGGCAAAATATTCCCTTTTTTGCATTAATAGCATAAGTTATTAATGGTTAGCATTCCTGTGATCAAAATTAATTAATTTCTGCTGAAAACCACAGACAAAAATAACTCGAACCATATTTTAACTATGCGTCTACTTTGAAATAAAGCCGTAACACATGAATTATTGTTCGCAGTGAATGCTAATAAGTCAATCAATCACTTGTGTTTGAATTATATTTCATTCATTATTTAGTTGGTTATTAATTTTGCCTCTCCTTCAAAGATATTAGTTTTTACAAAATTAGAAAAATTGTTATTCCAATTGCTGTCATTAATTTGAATTTATAATATTCTGTGGCTTTCAAGTACTTCAACAAATTCGAAATTTAATTGAACCTTAAGTTACGAAGATATGAATTAAGCCACAAATATTAATTGTTAGCTAAGACTTCAATCATTCACTCAAAAATCTTATTTCTAATTTGAAAATACCTGAAAGAGCCTCACGTCATAAATTACTTTTATTTAATTATTGAATTATTCTCAAATCTATTCATTACTCCCTTAACGTGATAATTGGCTATTTGTAAGACAAAATAAAAACTTCTAAAAATTTCAGAAGCAAGCATCAAATCTAAGCTCATTTATGACAACATAAACAGATGAATCAAAGATTCAAATAAATTCATTTGCCTTTACAATCAAATAAAAACCCATTACAGGAAATGAGGCTTTAATTATTTAAATATAAAAAATTCTTTTATTTATATACAATAGAATACTGCCAATCAAATGTTAATATTTCAAATTTGAATTATAATAAGTAGAAAATTTGTGTTTAGGGTCATATTAGAAAATTAAACAATAATATGATATACGCCGTACACTACGGTTAAAAGCATTGTCAGGCGATTGAAATAGAGTATCAACATATAGGAGGTCACTGTGATCTTGGTCTGGAACTTGTTTTTTTAAAAACTTGTCTCTCCATTAAAAAAATAGTCATTTCATTGAACTTAATTCTACTTTCATTGCTTGACTTAAAAGGTTTCTTCACATTACAAATTCATGGTTTTTTGTCAAATAATTTTGAAGAAAGTTTTTGGACAGTGAAGTATATTAGAAGAATAAAGAGTATATAGTACCAGTACAGACAGATTAATTTTGAGATATAATTTTCATAATGATTATTAATGAACTTTTAGAGATGAGATGTAACCAAAAAATAAAACGATTAATAAGTTATATAATTATTAAAACTAAATTTACTTCTAAATGGGTGAGTGAATTATAATTAAAGCAGAACTACTGGTAACAAACATTAACCCTACTGTATATCCGCATAATAGAAAACCAGATTTAAATATTAGGCTCTAATTGTTGTGACAGATTTATATTTCAAACTGATAAAGGAAAATGATTAATAAAATATTCCACACATTGAATACCATGAAGTTATTTGCATAGTAGAGCTTTCAATAACATTATAAAGTAGAATAGGAAGAAAAAAGCAGTTGAAAAGCCTACACATAATACAAACAAGTTCATGGCTGAAAGATTGAGAAAAGGTAAAGGGCATAATATGATGAAATGGTGACCCTATCCTAGTTTTGGGCTAAAGTAATAATATTTGATGCGATACTTGTTATGATACGCATACAATACTAATGTTCATTCTTTAGAATTTTTCTCTGCAGTTGTTTCTTCCCATGCAATGATGTTTGATAGGACATCATTGAAAGTCAAGCATGCGATTCCTTAAGTCTAATGTAGGTCTCTATATAAAGGCAGAATGATTGTCACAACTGGCCTCTCAACTCAACAAACACGACAGTTTAAATTACAGACTCTTTAATCTTTATTACTAACATTATAAGCTTAATTACATAATTGTACTGACACTCATGTTGTAACTGTGTTTAATAAAATTAAGTTATTGATACACTAAATGTTTTTGTATCCCTTATGAAGTTTTTATGGTTCTCTACAAACGTGAGAATTTTTGTATAAAAATAGTTTTGTCCTAAAAAACAATTTTAGGAAAATCGATGACTTAATTCTCAAATTGTATGAAATGTCAAAATAGTTTCGTGAGTTCGAGTTTTGTCACAGTTTTAACAACTAATTGGATAACTCAACAGTTGTTTATTGTTTGAACCGAATCAACAATAAGTGCAAATTAATCTAATTATGTTTGATGTGAGAAATTTCTCACACTATGAATTACTTTATGCTTTATTGATGTGAAACTAAATGCACTTATCTTTCAATTATTGTTGATTTGATTTTCATTTATTAAAAATAGTGTTGATATCCCTTATGAAAAATGATGATTATAGTTGGTATGAGTGGTTTTAAATTAAGAGATAGAATATATCAATCTTGTGTGTCGTCCTATTTTATGGTCACCTTTGTATTGACTTTAACACTGAGTCTAACTTTAACGACTGGAGATTCTTCATCGACATCCGGTAATAAAACTGGCGGATATGCCACAGACATGCAGCAGAATATACGTACGATAATAGTTCGTCGCAATGGTAAGAATATCCACAGCAATACCAATGGCAATAATAATTCTACAAAACTGAAAACGCAAACGGAAATGAGTTTAGAGTCCGGGCGAATCGATTCAGATCCAAAAGAATGGAGTTTACAGTTTGACCCCAACTATTTTGCTTCGCTTAATGCTGCAAATCATCGACCAATTGACTTAATGAGCGCATCTCCTTCTGATACTAAGACTAAAGTTAGTTCATCTTCTTCTCCATCAGACAATCTCTACTATTATTCACCAGAAACTTATGGAAAGACAACACACAAAAATCACAAAACAGGTTCGTATACATATTCATATCCGAGCTCTTCAACAACAACATCAACTACAACAACAACACCCACACCTAAAACATCAAATAATCGTTACGGAGAATATTCAGCACATGGGACCGCATCGAACGGATATAGCGAACCCGCGTCTCAACCATTCAGTGCTCCTTTTAATCCAAATGACTCTAAAAATGAAAACCAGGAGACAATGCATTTCAATTACGACGAAACACATGAAGACGAAGAACCAAATTATTACGATGGAAGTGAAGAAATTGGAAGAAAATATTATTATCCGATAAAGAATAAGCACAAACATTATTCACTGCATGACTATTATGGAACAGATTTGTCTTCATTGCCGACATCTAATGACAATTCTAAAATTCAATCCGTAATCAATACTCCGATCGCTGATTACGGACTTAATGATGATTCACATGAATATGAATCAAATGCAGACTCGAGTTACGGCACATCAAGTAATGTAAAGTTTCCGTCAAAATATTATGGAGGAACGGGTGCTTATTATCCGTCCTATTATCCATCTCCTTATTACCCACCATCTACAGGACACGGATATTCTGGGGAAGATTCTCTCTCGCATTCAAAGTCGAGTTGGTTGGGACCGGGCATTGCAGGGCTATTGCTAGGCATAGGACTACCACTTGGTATTCTCGTCGCTTCAATGGTTCCCGCATTCATGACAGTACCCATTGTTAGCACTGCTGCTGTCGGCAGAAGAAAAAGACAATTAAAAGACGAAGAATTAATGAACTTCAATAACACTAAATTGTTATTCAATTCTGGAGTCCTTAACATTATAGCGAAATATGGAATGTCTTCATTAGAAGATTCCAATTGTATGCAAGAGATGTTTTGCACATTTACTGCTGACGGAAAGAGTAGAAACACTAATTTAGTGCAAAACTTGATTTACAAAGTAGTCGAATGGTAAGGCTCTCACATAATAATGAATGTAATGAAATTTTATATTTAAATATTTAGGACACCTGTTGAATGGGCAAAATCTATGGGAATGGACACTCTTTTCAATGCAATAAAAAAGGATAAATGTCAGGCCACTTATAAATGTATGCCACGGAAAAGGAAATCCTAGATAGGTTGCATTCATAGGTACCTTTTCATAGGTAAAACTGTATTTGTGTAAAAGTTTTGATCACTTGCGATGGAAAGAAGATTAAATTATTGTATTTTTAATTGTCATTTACTTTATTTGTTTTTATTTATGTCTTGTAATCATTTATATAATAAACTTAAATAGCTATTGAGTTATAAGTTGTTATATCTATAAATTATATGTATGGTATATATTTCTGTTTATGGGAAAAAGTAATTCACTTTAACTCAAAATCCATACAAATATTCTTCAAAAATATTATTTTTTGTTCTAAAAAAATATTATTTTTTGTTCTAAAAAATATAAGATGTTGTATAATCAATAATTTATCGCGAAATATGTAATCGAGACAGTCAAAAAACGATATAAATAAGGTAAGTCTAATATAAATAGGAGACACTTAGCCCTGTTATTTATTTTGTATTTATTCAAAATTATTTTTTTAAGTCATATTTTGTTACAAATGCCGAAAAGTTTTATGAGTTAATAGTGGTATCAAAACTAATACTCATTCAAGTATTGATTTAGTTTTATTAATATTTTGCAAAACATTATCACGTTCTTGAAATGTTCATTCAATTTATTTAACTTAATCTTATGTTCACCTGTGTTTGTTTGAGTGTTATGTAAAAATAATACATGTTTAACAACTTCATCAAAATAAGCTTCTAATTTAAAATTGCTCTTCATATGCCACCTGCACTTGAAAATTCACCTAAAGCTTACTCACTTTGTTTGTTGAAGATAACCGTCAAAATCAAAATAAGTAAAAACATTCGAGATGTTTAACTAAATCACACCGGACTTACATTCGCAGTAAATAAATTCTCATATTTTGTGCTCATATCATGACACAAATCAGCGAAAGTGACAAAATCTGTCATTTTAAAAATCAAATGTATTCGTATACTTACTTTCACAATTATCTACGATTAGATACAATGATAAAAATAACTGATAGACATCTAAGTTATTAAACAAACATTGAAACGATTGAGGACTGTTTGAAAAAAAACAGATTTATTTGACGATAGCATTGAACCAAAAGTAGAGAAAGTAATTACAAAAGCTTTATATTATACACAATTGCAGTCAGAACTTTATACGAGAAATCCATTTTACAATCAAAGAGAAGCTATGATCCAATCATCAGCTTCAGTGACCGCTAAATATAAGACTTATCGATAAGAATAATAAAACGGACGCCTATTATGCAAACATAAAATGCAAATGTGAATGATATTGTGGCGGAACGTCTAACCTCCTCCTCCTCCATCACCTTTCTTTAGAACAGTGCCTGTAATCAAGCAGAAAGCGATTATAATAACACCACCTGTACCTCAAAAGACAACCACTGTGTACACTACACAATACACACCGGCAGCAAAAACTGTTGTTTACGAAGCAGAACACGTTCCTTTACGACCATACGTACAAATATTTGGCATTCCTTCTATTCATTCGGTGTGCCATTTAATACTAAATATCAATCAAAGAGAATTCCTTTTGCAGCCAATTATATAAAGTCAACTTTCAATAACAAACTCTTCAATTCATCAAATTTTCGCTTAAAAAATAATCGATAAAATTCTGGAAAATCAAAATTATAGTCGAATAAAAATTTTTTTATTAAATGTTAACAATGTTTGATAAACTTAATGTTAGTTAAAAATATAATCTTTCAAATAAATATATATTTACGAACAGAATATACAAAACTATTTTTTACATTAATAGTTAATACAGAAGTACCAGAACAATAGCTTTTTTAATAATAGTTATTATATCTTTTGGGTCTATAAGGCTGAGTAGTTATAAATATATGAGACATATGAGCTACTCGTGAGTATATCAATGAGCGAAGACTGAATTATATCACATAAACTATAACATGACTATATATAGGTCATTAATACTGGTATACTGTATAGTATTTGAACTACAATTTATACTTGAATTAAATGTTAGATATTATAATACCTGTATTTAGTTTGTTTAATTCAAGATTTAAATGATATATTGTTATACTCACGATACTCACAAGTCAATGCTGCGATTCCGGAAGTAACACTTTAACTATCCAACAAAATGGTTTAACACTAAAGTTGTAATTTAAAAGTTTAATTGACCGGGAATTGAAATGAATCCTTACTTAATAGTAATTAAATTACATGTAATTAAATCTTTAAAATATCTGCGAAACTAATTAATTTAATGCTGTGCTTTAGGGTAAAGAAGTACTAAAGTAATGGATAAGGCTTTAAACCAAACTAAGAATTACCAATTTTTGTCTGTTGCATATTTCAATTAATAAGTTATTTCTGTAATAATTACAATTTGTTACAGTAAGTCAATTATTATTATTGGATTTCCTTTCCTCAGAATAATTTATAACTTATGACTTATTAGCAAAAAAAATTATTTAACAGTTCTTAATAATATGAGAGTAAATGTTTGCCACCTTTGTCTACATATCATTTCCGTAAATTTAGCTTTCCTTAGGTCAACACTCATTCAGTAGGATTTAAAAGCTATAAGTTTGAGACTTTACAACTGCATAAAGAAATCCCATTGGATTTATACAAAATATATTGTATGAAATACTGAATACAGGTATATTGTATGAAAATAACATTATTGAAAGAAATATTTGAGAGTATAAAACAAACTTCATTAATGAATAGAAGTTAGAGTTTTTACATCTGTTTAACCTCACTGTAGAGTTTTTATTTAATTCAAATGCGCTATAAATAGTTTAATTTCTAAAATGTTTATCAATAGAATATATATTTATATATTATTTTTTATAATACAATCACTGGTCTTAATTAGTTCAACAAATATTGAAAGAAGTGAGACAAACACAATTAATGCACCAACCAATCAAAGGAAGACCTACTTTACTGGTTCTTTACAATCGATGAAACGCGCGCTCACAACATCTCAGGTGAGACTATTTTTGTCTGTCAAATAATAATATAATTATCACTTTTATTATGTTTTTACATAATTATTATTTTAGAGTTTAAAACTATTTGAAAAATTAATCTTTTGAACTCTTATTATGTAATTATACTAACTTTGTGCTAATAACATGTCTAAAATAAAACAAATACAGCACTAATCTAGTAATTCTGATTTAGTCTTGTTTTAACTTTGATTTTCTATTTAAATCTTGAGATTATTTTTGAACTTTCTTTCAAAAAAACACAAATACCGAAAACATGTAGTTCTCATACAGAACTATTAAATCCATTTTTCTGATATAATGTGCAATATTGAACTTCCTTGAAAAGAGACAATATCTAAAATAAGATAAAAAATAAAGTTTTAGTCATGTGAAGCATAACTAGAGTTTCACATTTTTATTGTTTTTCCGGAATAGTGAACAACAATCAGATTGATTTCTCTTGTATGCAATCTATAAAAGTTTTTGATTCATCTTTGGCTTTCAGGTGCTCACATTCAATCTGACAAATGCATTGATTCTACTGATAATGAAAGCCATCGTAATAGTGGCTGGAATTCTCGGCAAAATATCATTTTGGAAATATCCAAACTTGGGCGGCATTCCTATAGTTCGATCCATTAACTCATCGATTCCAACAGATGACACATCCTCTCAAATCTATAACTCATTATTTTCTGATGAAGATATACGGTGGTCAGCAATATATATATGGGCTGCAAATAAAAATGATTTCGGGTGTCTCTATAGGCTCGCCTGTGAGAACCGAAGGAGCGCTCAAATATATCTAAACGGTGGGAAAATTTTCAATAACGCAGCGAAATCATTGTTTGGGTAACTTTTATATTATTCCATTAAAACAGGCAAATAGACAGTTGACTACACAATAAACTTAGTCACTTGAAATATTTTAATGCCAAACATATGTTATAAAATCTTATTTCCCAATAAAATTCTTTTTCTACAAGTTGTATAATATAATCACTTTAGTTCAGTATATCTGAAGCCGAGCCTCAAGCAATAGAATGCTTGATTTACTGGCAATCTGTTTGTTATCTTTTTTTAAAACTTTTGTTTATTACACTCGCTTGAAGCAGATTTTTTATATCCAGTCGAATAAATTTTACTGAATTGAGTAGTTATATTCAATATTTATTATACCTGCACTCCTCTGTGCTGTACTGTACTCTACTTTATAATTTATGCAAAGCTCAGTTTCCTTTAAAGAAATCTCAATGCTATCATTTCCACTGTAATTGTGATAAAATAAGCGCTAATATAACTTTTCAAAATCTTGCCATAACTTTGAGGGAACTATATATTGCTTTCTTCTAAATGCAAGACATTTAATACATAAAGTCTTTATTGAAATATTATAATACAAATAAAATAACATAATCTGCTGAAGGCACAGATGACCGAACATTTCATCAAATACGCAGACCTAAAGAGAAATACGAAAATCATTGTAAAGAAAATATATTCTGCTTAAAAGATGTAATCATTGGCATAAATCTATACAATCACCTGAAAGCTTAAATATATAAAATAATTGACAGTTAGTTTATAACTAATTTCAATAAACGCATAATCATATATATTATGATGAAAGAGGTTCACAGATAACAGTGTTATTTACAGTAAAGTTTAAGTAAGATTTAGTGTGACCACATAATTTAAACTTATTATTTGAAAAATCCGTGACTCATTTGAGAAATTTTAAATTATTTATTTTAACCATCAATATCAATGAGAGTACCAGAATTTTATTAAGAATTTTTATTCTAGTTTCTGGCCTTTTAAGTTAGGAGTCGTTAGTCATTCACCCGTAAAATTTCAATTTATTTATTTCAACTAACTCTGAGTCAAAGCAATTTCAATAGAACTCAAAGTTATACTTAAGTAAATAATAACCACATAATGCGATAATAATGGCTTTTTAGAATTCATTTCATTTAAAATTAGTATATCTTGTTCACAATGAGAAATAATAGACCATTTTCTCCATGTTTTGTGAACTGAAACTGTGAACTTCATTACTTTACAGGTTTTCTATAAATAGAACTTTTTTTCTTCTTAAAATTGAATTCATCTGAGAATTAAGTTAATGTTTTGAAATAATGAGTTTAAATGATCGAAGTTATCAATTCCTGATATTAAAACTACATTTTTGATTTGCCTTTTAATTTTATATTTTTCCTTTAACAGCATTCTAAAGTTACCATATAATCGACGTTATGAAGATATTTTAGTCGGATTACATGAAGCATCCCATTCAAAAGAACAAAATTGCAGAAAAAGATATTCGTGTTCATCTCCTTTCGACAAATTCAAGTTTATTTCACTTTTACAGAGATTTGGATAAAACTTGTGTCGTTTTTTTTGTATCAATGCTTATCATTTTATCATATCATAGTGTAATTCACTGATCATAATAAACATTTTGTAAGTTATAATTATTGGCAATTTATGAGCGATTCAAAATAAAATATAAGTTGGAATACCATATGAATTTAGAAATTCAATGGTTATTCCTATACATTGACATAAATTGTTGAAATATCTTACTGTCATTCAATTTATTAGTTTAGGTTTTAATATTTCTATACAAGTTGTGACTGATATTGCGATATAAAATAATTTACTAGCACTCAATTCTTTAGCCATATGTATAAATAATAATTAAAAGCATGAACTTTCATAATAAGATGATTTTACTGGTTTAAAAAAATATTTAATAAAAATTAAAGAATTAAATGGATCTTTAAATTACTTCTAACCTATATTTATATATTGAAAATAAGTGATTGTGTATGCAAGCTATCTATCGTAAGTATCCGGCATCAGAAATTTTTAAGTAAATCACTTCCTACTCATTCAATCCTCTCAAATAGCTTTGAGTGTACGCCTTAAAATCTGACACAATGTGATGAGTATGTAATGAATTGATGTAAAGAAAAATTTAAATTTTACGTTTCATTTTTTTTGACTATTTTAATTTGAAAAAACCTTAACAAATACAGTATTATAAGAGAATTTAATTAAACTGGTCATTACTAATGTCAATTTCTCGCTTAATTATCATTTGGATTATATTATTGGACAGTTTTCATATAGTTTTCATGCAAGAGATTGAAGAAAAGTTCTTCACTAATAAGAGTAGATTAAGACCAAGTTTGAAAGAGTTTATGAATGTTGAGACAATGCTGGTTAGGCCGAGACAATCGACTTTCGGTGGATTTTCCTACTTAGCTGTCTCATTACTATTTCAAATGCCTTTAATGGAAATTATATTTGTAATGGCACTGATCATCCTGTTGTTGGGTGAATACAATTAATTATTTAAAAATTTTTTTCATAAAAATATGTTTATCTCTTCTTAAAAAGGAATTCTACTTCACTTCGTTGAGTTAAAGGCGGATTTTTTTAGATTGAGGCGAAGGTTCTTTAGAGAACAAATACTTAAATTACAACGACAGCGAGAAGAAGAAATTGCAAACAGAACACTACCGATGCAAATGACAAATAGCAGACAAAATGATCCTTATTATGATAACAATTATAGAGATAAACTGTACGGTCAATATTCTGATAATTCATATCCAATTTACAGAATACCCCCTTTTCCTTATCGTCAACAGAGCAGTCAATTTTCTAGATTAAGTCCTAACGACTTTAGGCACTCGTATCTCAATTTTCATAGATTTCGGTTTCCACAGAGATATCATCCAAACAGAAGACAAGTAAAAAATGACTAATATTTTAAAATTGAATTACTTATTGAAATACACTTTTATTGTTTATTTTTTAGGGATATCAACATTATTCACAATTTAGAGTAAAATAAAAATAAGGTCAGAACTGGATGACCTCTACTGAATGACCAATTGATTCAAATCCCTCCTCTAAATCGATATATTTTCACATATAGTACTATTTCATATCCTTGTATTAGTATTTTTTGAATTAAGTTCAAACTCTTTGCACTCAAAAGTGAGAAATTATTTTATTTTTAAATTATACTCAAAATAAGCTGTTCAACAAATCAGTGCGGACTCAGTGTGTAATACTTTTAATGTTAAACTTTAAAACTTTAATTTCAAGTAAATTGCTATTAGTTATAGTGCTTTAGAATGAAGTTTTTACATATTATTGCATTTTGCGTTTTCAATCTTTGTTTTGTTCCAATAAGTGATTGCTTTTTCATCACAAATCCTCTAAATTGGTTCGGTTTCGGAAGTAAGTTAACATAAATATTAAAATTAATTAAATTTTGAGCAATTAATGCTCCCATTTCTGAATTTAGGCTCAAATGTTGCAAAGAATGAGATGCAGCCAAATAAGCAAAATGTTTCAGCTATAGAGCAAACTGTATTAAGTGCTACTATTCCTAAACTAACTCCAAGTAATCCAATACAACCGCCGCCAATAAGACCACTACAAATGCTTCCAGTTGGGCAACCGATGCGACCGTTTTCTTTATCACGATTCGGAGTCCCGATTAAAATGAATAGATTTGGTTTAGAACCACTTCCTTATCGTTTAAAGCAAATGCCTTCAAGATTTCCGACACCCGATTCCCCGCATTCCAATTTAGATCTAAATATGAATCTCAACCGCAGATTTGGAGATCTTAATGAAGACACAACTGTTTATTCTAATCTTGAGATAACGGAAAGCCCTGTCTTTAGTGCCAATCAAGAAGAAAACTCTACAGGAGAATATTTTCCTACTATAGTGTCAATAAAAGAGAGCAAATCCAAAGATAATATAAATATCTTTATGAACCAAAATGTGACGAACGCTCATCAGAATGAATATCAAATATCTGATCAATTATCGGAAGAAACTGCTTCACCAATGCCTGTGTATACGGCCTCGAGCACTGACGCCAATAATATCTCTCCTGAGAGCACATCATTTAAACCGTTATACCTTCATAAAGAAGAATTTGCGTCTCAACTCAATAATATGTATTACAACAGACCTGAAGTGTTCGAACCTATGATGAATCAATTTCTCACAAAAAATAATCATTAGTTTTATTTAAATTTTCAAACTTTGCTTACTCTATAAGCTGTTTATTTTTATAATTTTATTCTATTTTTAGATTTTATTTTTACTTTTAAAAAGATTCTAAATATTTTGCCTATTATTGAACGATAAATATTAAGCAAATTATGTAATTATAAAAAATATATAATCAATGTTCGCCTCTTAGAACAAAATTGAAATAAAGAATTGGTGCAATTTTTTGCTTATTTACAATTTAGTAATTTAAACAACAGGAGGAAGTCTTAAAAAGATGTTCTTTCAAAAGTTTTAATTATAAGACTTTTTTTGTTAAGAAAATAATAGAAACAGTTTCTGTTCCCAAATAATTGGAGTTCATTCCATTTTAACTTAAATGCCACAGAATTTCCTATTGATTATACGCCAGTCCTTTCAGTTATTAAGACTATCTCAGTATGAAATCCACGGACATAAAGGATTAATTCACAACAGGATTTCCTCTATTGATAAATGAGAGATTATTTCTTTTCCAAAGTAACAGCAGCTCAACCTTTATTTTTTGAGAAACTGTTTTATTCAACTTGTACTGTCACATACTGTACACATCAAGCATGCAATGCAAAGAGTACTTCTGTAAATACATTTAAAAGCTAAACCACTTATTATACCTAAACTGAGGAACTGAGGAAAACCTAAAGCCTTACCCTTTAGTTAATAAAGAGATCTGTTTGATAACAATTGACCAAATATTCTGATCTCAAATTATTTGGTTTTTAATAGTTTCCATATAATGTTAATTAGGATTTAAATATAATGTAAAACTAGCTTTTTATCAGATTATAATAAATTTGGAAAATTTAAATATAATCACTTTAAATGCTCGCAATCAAGTATATGGGCATAAATTAATAACTTATTTATACAATTTTTATATACAATACTTTAATGATGAGATTCAAACATAAAACTTCAATGAGTTTGATATTCAAATTTTTAATTATAAGCAATTCGTTGCATTCAATTATCTGTTTGCCGGTAATTCTTCCGACGACTGCAGTTCTGCTTCCAAACATTGGTCAATATCTTTCACTCATACAAATATTAGTTTTGAAACTTGTTATCTGGACTCAAATAATGCGATTACTCGGACAGGACTATGTCGGAAAAGGTAACTAAATATATAAATATATAATTTATTTTCAATTTTTTATTTATTCGTGATTTAGGAATCAAGAGCACAGTCCAGACATCAGAAGAAGAAGAAGAAGATTTAGATGAAATGTTAGACATCGGTGACATGATTGCTGACCAAGAGTTGAATACCTTAGACAGGGCTTCGTCTGAAACTATAGAAACAATAGAAAGTGAATCCCTTCCAGTTGGGCAACCGTTGAGACCACTGAAAGTCCCGATTAAATTGAATGGATTTGGATCAAAGCCAGTTCTGTATCCTTTGAAGCGAATGCCTTCAACTTATTCAATAAAAGAATATCAATTATCGGAAGAAAACACTTCGCCAATGCCTGTGTATACGGCTTCGAGCACTGGTGCACATAATATTATCTCGTCTCAGAGCACAACAGTTAAACCGTATCCTCAAAGAGAAGATTCTCAAATCAAAAATATGTATTTTAACAAACCTGATGATCAATAAATTTTAAACCCAAAAATGCTTCAATTTTATTTAATTATTCAAACTTTTTTTGCTTTATAACATTTTCTTAGTGTTATACTATTTTTGGACTTTTTATAATTTACTATTTTGTAGAGAATTTAATGCTGAATAAGAATATGAAAATTTCACTTCGATATCTATAATAGGGGCGGAGCTTTGTAAATGTTCAAAAATTCAGAAATTTAAACAGCTGTAACTCCTCCCCTATTAGAAATATTAAAATGGGATGGACATATTTATATTAAGCGTCAAATTCTGTATAAAATAGAATATTATGGAAATGACTCAATATTTTAAACGTGGGAAGAACGCCCACTAGAATTTTTAAACCACGCACTAAAAATTAACTCAATTTGATAGAAAATTTGACGCTTAATATAAATATGAGTCCCATTTTAATATTTCTAATAGAGGAGGAGTTACAGCTGTTTAAGTTTCTGAATTTTTCAACATTTACAAAGCTCTGCCCCTATTATAGATATCGAAGTGAAATTTTCATATTCTTATTCAGCATTAAATTCTCTACAAATTATAAAAAGTCCAAAAATAGTATAACACTAAGAAAATGTTATAAAGCAAAAAAAGTTTGAATAATTAAATAAA
>JAQGCH010000363.1:0-25153 GCA_034699485.1 Nanhermannia elegantula | reverse complement strand
GTAGATGGTGTGCATAATTCTTGTACTTGCCTTAGGTCTAGAAGTTAAACACTAAACCAAGAATAGAAAATTATAATAGCTATTAATGAACTGTGAATTATCATTCAACTTACTATTCTTTAAACCTTAAAAAAGAGTAAATTGATTGAATAGGAAAGTAGAAAATAATTGTGTCCTCAAACTAAAGAAAGAAGTCTGAATAACACATAACAAGCCTGAATAGTTTAACTCTCAAATAAGAATATTCAAATTCTTTAAGGAATTATTGGTTTGCATTTTTTAATGAGCCGTACTATAAATTTAACCACAGAATAATCGAATGAACACTATATTAATACAAATATTATTATGGCTTATTTCAAACCGGTCTCCAAATTCTTGCATACCTTATCACAAAGCGTTGGGCTTTTAATGAATTAATGCTTTAGTAAAGTATTAAAAGAGTTAAATAAAAGTAGTAAATACTTTTAATTTATATAATTTTATGGGATTACATATATATTCTAAAAAGTAAATTCAAAATAAAGAAAAATTTTTAATAATCTTATAGCATATTAAATTAAAATCATATTTTTCATAACTTGCATGACAGCCAGCAATTGAATAAAAGATTTTCTCTCAAATGCACAAAAGGCAATCAATTTTGATGGAGTTAGAGAGGAATTTAATGAGTTTGAGAGTGAATTATTCTGAATAAATACTTGCAATACTTGTTGATTTTTGAGTGACTCAAATAGCTTTGATTGTTAGTGACTGAGACTATTGATTTTAAAGCTCTTTTAGCAAACAGATTGTGACAGTTATCTAATCTTAACACTGTTTGTGATGAACAATTCTTTTAGTACACGCGTTATTTTATTGATGTTACCATGAGATGAAGCTAATCTCTTATTATTAAGTCTTGAGCTGCAATGACTTAACATAGGGTAAGATAGAGCCGAAGTTTAAGAGAAGGTAATCTTTCGTGTTTGAATTACAAAAGCAGCTTTAATTTCCCTGAGGACGTGTAACAAGAAGTAACTGAGAAGCTTCAGTTACAAAATAATATAACTTCTTTAACTTTTAGATTCGTATTCTCTCTGCTGCCTTCATTTTTCTTTCTCTTTTGCATTTTATTATGATTCTATTTTTTATACAATATAAAGTGCATGTTTTTCTCCTTATACTGGTTATGCTTAACTTAACGCTACCTCAATCACTGATTCATTCTTTTTATGATGTGTCAATGTGACAATACTGTACAATACTGTTTAACGGCTAATATCGCTTTGCCTTACATACAAAATGGTGTTGTAAAGCTCGACAATCCATCTTACGAGCTATCGTTTATGCTTCAATAGGCCCAATGTAAAAATGAATTTTCTTTTGTACTTTTTTTTAAAAAGAAGAATATTGCAATACTTTTTCCGCTTATATTCTATATTAATTGATGGAAAAAGTTATAAAAGAATTTTTGCCCCTATATAATGTTACCCTCATTTTAAAATATGAGATATATATTTACAGGTATTAAAAGCAGTTTTTTGTTAACATTAATTTTTTAATGAGTTTTACTGTTTAGGATTCTCACATAATTTCTAAGCTTTTTATTTATTTTAGTTTTATTCATTGGTATTCAAAATATTCTTTCTGTCTATTTATACACAGGATATATAAAAATCACTATTTGTCTATAGAAAAAACTATAATAATTTAGATACTGTAGATAGTTTAATACATAGATGTTCAAACTACTGCCCTGCGCTAAATTATTCGGCCCTCAAATATCCAAAATATTTATGTTAACTTAGAACTTACGCTATAAAACACTTGAATGCAATTAATCTATGAGTAGATGTTTTGTTTTATTTTTTTAAAAATCCTCATGCTAAAACGCTCGGTGTCTTTACTCAGCGCTAGCATTTTCATATATGCCGAGAGTTAGCGCGAGGGTCAAACGCCTAAATTCCTGCGATCGCGAGTATTAGCCCCGAGCGCACCCGTCACTGACTTGTATTGTATTCTCGGTCCTCGAGATGCATGCTATGGCTCAATCCGGCTCTTAAGTCAAAATAGTTTGGGCGACTGTGGTTCAGTGGATACCTGTAATAACTTTAATCCCATTCGTAAAAATACTTTAAAATTAATTTTTTTGAAATAATATGTTGACATATTATTTGTTAAAACCCAAAATTTTTGTTCAGTTATTCATGCACATTGCATAGGGTTGCCTAGGGGTTGGTCCACTAAATGTTTTGAAGGTCAAAAAATTGTCATTTTTTGGCGGTAAAACGCGTTTTGAGAAAAGTTGTCTCAGAAAACCAGAGAAATTTAACCCACCTCATATTTTCAAAAAATCCTGAAATGAACCCCCCCCCCCCCCCACCAAAGTTCCGGACCTTGTGTACGTATGTTCACAGGTATTACTGTAACTGTATTTATAAGATTTGAAAAGAAAAAGTTTATTTTATTCATATTTTTTCAATTTTAAATCTAAAATATGATGCTATAAGAACTCTAAGAACTTCTTCTATGTCGAGTCTTTTAGGTTTAAATGTTAAAAAGCAATGTACTGTACCGGAACAATGCTGCAAAATGAATACGAGGCATACAATAAAAAATCATTATATCTATGATAAGTTAGATTCTTACAAAATAATGAATTTGTCGGTAATCTGGCATTTTTGTGTTTCTTTTTTTGTAAATAAAAAAATGAGCTGAACATGAAATAACAAGAATGAGTTTATATTAATGTTCCGAATCTCCGAATTTCCCCCAAATTATTATGCATTCAAGTGTTACGAAGTTTAGTTTTAAAAACAAAGTTGAGATTAGAAAGCTATAAGAGAAGTTATTTGTCCAGCTTCTGATACGTATAATAACTGTATATGATTTTTCACATTTTAAATAACATTTTTAAATAATTTGAATCATAGAATACATTATTTGCTAATATAAACAATTTTTATGGGTTGCAATACAACCAAGTAATTCCCCCAATTAATACACTAATGTATTAATAGTGTAAGTATTAATTAGAATGAATTTTTATAGTGTTTAAGATTAATTAATATAGAGTTTTTATCCAAAAGCAAATGGGTTTGCTATAAGGGAATCAGTAGTTTGAGAAATGCTCTCATTTTATTATTATCTTGTTATTCAATCAATTCCAGTAGGAGTAGTACAGCTGTAGCTGGAGTTTAATTGTTAGAAATAGTTTTGTCACATATTTAATCAGAAGTGATGTCAGCTTTTAGACACTTAAATTATGAAGGAAGACATGCGAATACAACTTATGAATGGGTATTAACTTTGCCTATTATAATCATTGAGGTATTAAGTGTCAAACACGACACTGCCCTCACTTAAACAATTTATATTCATATTTTGATAAAAAAACTTTTATATTCTGTGTTATATACTGTGTTTCATAGTCTGCTACATTAACTTTTGAATAGAAATCATTGGTATGAAAAACATCGTTACAATAGAGTAGAAAAATGCCAAAATTGAAAAATGAAAGATCCAGTAATGCATTGGTGTAAAAGAGAGCTGTTTTTCTACATCTTTTGTCATCTATCTTACAAAATGTGATGCGTTATTATATTTAAACGCCGTGAGGGTTACATTAGTTGAGATTATTTGAAAACTTTCTTGAAACAAAAGACTAACTTATTTAAAAAAAAGAGCAAATATTGCCCTAAACCACAAAATTTGCAGAAAAAATATACAATATAATAGCGACCTATGTATATATTATAACCCCATACAAATATAACACAAGTTACTCAGAACAACGCCCTTAAAGCGTCAGTTATTTGTCTTTTGTTCTTTGCTTTTTTCCTTTCGAAACAATACTTTGAGGGTGTTTTTTGTTTAAGGCTTTTTGACAGATGCTTCGCTATAATATCGATTTGCAAACTATATAAAAATGTAAAAAATGAATTTTTTAACTATTTTTAAATGTTTATAAAGCTAAAGTTTCCCTAAATGTCTCATTTTCCACTTTTATGCATCTCTTTATCTATTATACAGATGTAATTCAGTTATCAGATGCCATAGAATCTAACATTAATCACATTTGAACCGATTTGAATAAATCATTTCCATTTTTTCTTTATAATTTATTTTTACATATAGTTAGGTTCGATTTAATTTAAGTATTACTTCAATAGAACTCATTCAAATCCTTTTGTGGACTTTTATTTGAATCAAATTAATAATTTCTATGATATAAAGTACAAAATATTTTTTATATTAGTTCAACTTATGATCCTCTTTGATATCTCTTTCTTACAGCAAAAATAATTTCTTATCAAAGCTTAGGAGTTAATGCATTTAAATGTTAACTGATATCTAGTCATTATTGTTGTTATAGCTTTTAAAGTGATATTTCATAAAAAGCATGTTGGGCTAGTGTTGTACTCCTTTAGAAGAAAACCACTGATCAAAACATCTGTGCGAAAAAACACTAAAATCTCTATCAATAAAGAAGCACTAATGTCAGGGATTTTATCCCTAAAATTATATTTTGGTTCAGGGATTTTACATAAAAAACATTTTCCCCTGAAAAAAAATTCACTGATGTTTTTCTTCTAAAGGAGAACAGAGTGGTCAAAGTGAATGGGATTCTACTGTATATGGACTCACTTCTAATGTGAGTCAAGGATTTTTTGAACATGTTTTTTCTGTTATTCGAAATAAATGAGGTGAATATGAACTCTATATGAACTCAGATTTGTTATTTTAATATACTATACTATACTAACGACCAAAAGGAACACTAAAATGAAAAGCACTGCACTGCTAGAATTTAGTACAATTTAATTATTTAACTAAAGTGCCGGTAATAGAATTTTAGCAAAAATTAAAAGTAAATCCTATCATATTTATTGACAGAGCAATGTCTGTATAATGTGAATGCTATTCAATGGTATTCAAATATAATATCAAATCCTTAACTTATATGATATCGAAAAAGCTTTCAATTTTTAAGTTATTTCAATAAAAACTCTTATCGTGTTATTATTGTAATGCATAAAAATTGAAGATATAATTTAATTTTATAAACACAATATACCAGTACAAGTGTAGGAAAATATTTCAAATATTCAGTTTATGAAAATGAGAATCATATCAGCCCTCAGGACTACATTGCCGCCAACATTCTTAATGCTTATACAGATCAGATACAGATATGCTCTTAAACTTTGCTCAAAAACTCCAACTGTTTTTATTATTCATGTATCTGAAAGTGATTATAAAAACTTGAAATAAATTGAATGAAAACGAAATTCGGTTTTATTATGTGAATCAATTAAAAATTTTTTAAATCTAAGCATTACATCTGTTAACAAATGCATTAAAATGTTAGATTTGTATTTGAAAGGGAGCTGAAAGGGAGCGCTTCCTATTCTTTAAAGAAATACGATTGAAGTACAAATTCATTATAACTTCTCCTCATTCTTATTCATGAGATGAAAGTATTGCAAAAATTTACCAAAAAATAATTATGCATCAAAGCATTACTCGCACAATAGCGGTGTAATAACTTATTTTACATATTCATTAAAACTGTCGTATCATTTCGTATTATACAATAATTTCACTTTAATTTCGAGTTGAGGCGCTTCCTCTTGATATCTCTTCAATATTTCACTTCCAGATGAAATGTGAAGAATTTTTTTAAATTTAATTTTTCAAACAAGAATGTTAAGTGTTTTCAAATCCTAAGTATGTCTGTGTAGTACGGGTTTTAATTATTTTTCAATGAGTTTAATTTTCCATATATTTTTAAATTAAAGGAAACACTAAAAGGAAAATAAACTCAAAAATACAATTAAATAATTGATTACTAGTTTTTTATTGAAATGTGTTCTTATCAGACATAATAAAATCCTATATTGATTAACATTTACACATTTGTTATGTTAGACCGTAAAGAATTGTTTATTTCTTTAGGATATGGCATGCCTTCTATTTTTAAGATAACAACAATTAAACCAACAAAGTTTGAACAATGAGTTTAAACACAAGTCACTAGTTGTGCAATGGATTAAGTACTGTACAACCCGTACAAACCAAATAAGTGATACATATAAATCGGTTGTATAAGAAAAAGAAAAAAATAGTTGACTTTTGTCTGCTTTTATATATATGTAGAAATCTTTCCACAGAGACTCATAATAAATAAAGAACTGGCAATATTTGATTTAATATTATTCAAGTAAGTGACGAATAACTTAAATTACGTCTTATTAAGTTGTGGAACAAAAAACTTTTACAGAAATAACAATTTTCAGTTAAGCAACTACTGAAATGAAACCACTTTTCGGAAAAGGTATCAATTTCTATACTGTAGAACATAGGTTCCCAAACTTTCCGACCTCACGGATCAATTTGAGTCTTAAGAAAGTTTCACGCATCACAAGTTTTTATTTTCAATTAAAATCTTATTTTACAACACAATTCTTTAATTCTGGGCTCTATTTTAGTTAAACATAACGTAATTCTTTCTCAACATTAGATAAAAAGCTGCGATATATTTATTTTTGAAATAAGTTAGAACTGAAAATGCCTTTTCACACAAATATGTTGAGCTGAAAGGTATCAAATATTTTTTTAAGCTTCATAACTGAGTTGAGGATATTTTTCTGCTACAGATAACCAAAATTATTTATTGAAGAATTTTAAAATTTTGTTTCCAATAAGAGATCACAAGAGTCAGAGCCATTTGAATAATGTATAAAAATTTTTTAACGCGCGGATCATTTCCAATGTCCTACGGATCAGATCCGTAAAACCGAGTTTGGGAAGCGTTGCTGTAGAAGATTGAATAGAATTAGCGTTTATTTCAATTGCAATATTACGTGAGACTCTTCTACTTGAATTGTATTTTGACAATTGAACAAAATTGTATATACACTGAGAATTTCATGAATAGACCATTCAAGAAAATGACGCCAAACCTTTAAATGAATCGCAATGAATAAGTTGAAACACAGAATTTATATGTGACTCGTGAAAGAAAAGTATAATATAAAATTTGGTTTCATAATGTAAAATGGTCATTTTTAAGCATATCTTAAAATTCAATCTCTATTTATAGTTCTATAAGCTTTTGATTACACATTAGTTTTTTCACAAATGATTTATTGAATATATTCAGTGTAAAAATATCTCAATTTATTTCTTTATTATTATTCAAATTTATCAAAATTGTTATACAAAACTATTTGAGCGAATGACATAAAGTAAACCACAAAATTTATTATTTTGATGGTACAGTTTTGTCACTTTTATTTTAAAGCATAAATAACCATAAGAAACATTTGAGTTGAATATTGTATTACAACTCACACATAATTACATTTTAGGTTGAGTTATGTAACTCTTCATACTTGACAGTGTTAACGAAACATCAAGTATGCATATAATGCATTTTATTCAGCTTCATATAAAACTTACAAATGCTGAAAAACTATTTCAATCTTTCAAAACCTGTATCATATGAGTTGTATCACAAAAACACATTCTTAAGGACTGAATAACTTCAAAAAATTTTGATTTTTATTTCTTAAAGCTCTTAAATAATAAGTCTTTTATTTATTTCTTACATTTAGAAGAATAATGAATGAAAAAGTAATTTATAACGAAATCTTTTTTTTATAGAAATATTGGTTTTTATTCAAAGTAATGTATTGAAGTGGGTGTAAATCGTAAAGAAGTCCTACGATTTACACCTACTTCAATAGATTAGTGGTTCTATTTTAATCGTATTTTCTACAATCCAAATATGAGATTTTTTCACTGGTTCTCTCTGTAGACTTGGTATCAACAGTTACTGTATTTCTATTTTGTAGATCACTAAAGAGCACAGTCTAAAGCTCACTTCAACCTACATTAAAACCTAACCCATACTTGAGAAGAATCTCTTATCAATCTATTAATGCAGGTTTGGTTTAGTGTAAAATATCAAATGACATAAAGTCAACATTTAGAGATTGAATTTCAATCTCTGTTACAATAAAAACTATTTAATGAATGAATATTAGTTTTACATTATATTCTGCTTTATTTGAAAAACATGTGTTTTTGTTTATTGACTGAACTCAAAGTAATTTATATGTCTTGTAAACTATTAATTCTTTAATTTAATGGTTCTATTTATAACTTTAAGAGATGTCAATATGTTTTTTACAGAATCAATAGTAAAATTATCTGACCCTTATTTACCAGTAAATAAAATGAATAATATTTTGCCATTTGTTCTGATATACCTATACTTTACTTTGAAGTTGAAAGTTTGAACCGATTCAAAGTCTTCACTTGGAAGTTAAAGTTAAAACATAAGCAAAATCTATGCAAATGAAAAGTTTGAGCGGATTAATGGTGACGCGTAATACAGATGAGTGTTATACTTATTATACAAAAGCCATCTTTTATAATATATTTATCACACGCTGTTAACGGTTCTCTAGTAATCCGCGGAAGTTTTTATTTGTAAAGAGTTTGCAAACAGTACACGTAAGTTATAATAAAAATAACTAATTTGTTCATCAAATAAACATTTACTCTAATGTAAACACAAAATACACAATCCATGAGAACCATCAAAATTTGCTTAAAATACTATTGGTGTTGGAGTATTAGACTCTTTAAAATAATTCAATTAAAACATTCAAATGAGCTCAAACTCATTTACATAACAAAACCTATTAATCGACTGAATACTATCTAAAATAGTATTACTTCAAAATGATATGGGTTTGAAAACATCATATTTTTTATCAAAATTACTTGACTCGTATTTTTGAAGTCATAAGAAGGTCAGCAAATCAAGTTGTTTAACAATAAATTAAACTTAATTGATATAGGGCTCATTCGATAACAGATTATCAAATTCATTATAATATTATGGATGTGTACAGTGTCAGGGAATTAATATAACTTTATAAATATCTATTTAAATGCCTTCAATGCCAAAAGAACTTATTTTATTTTAAGCCTACATTATGTTAAACTTATATTTAAAAAGTTTGTACAGTCACTCAAACAAAGTTGTGTAAAATCCGGGAAAGTGAAGCATAGGTATGGAATTTAAAGTATGATACATTAATAAGGATTTTACAACTATGCTTATACACTTTTGTACCTGTACCAGTACTTTACTACTCATTAAGATTTCAATATATTAAATTCCCCTTATATTTCATCTCTATTTATCACTGGATTTTTCTGGATTAAGAAACTACTTTTTTGGGAGTATGTGTAGGCTTAAAACTGAACGCTGTATATTTCTTATGTATTGTAAGAAAGTATCATTTCGATTGTTAAATGTATGAGTCAATGATATTTAAACTGAAAGAAACTTCAATTTAAGTGATGCTGTTTCACAACTATTAAATTTGCAAATTTTGTTATATATTGTTTTACATATTTTTAAGAAATACCAAATTAATTTTTCGTACCTATTCGTAATTTTACATTGTAATACACTATGTAGTAATAATACTATTAATGAGTGGTATAATGTGTAGTATTAATACCAATAATACCATTATTCAAATATTTCTTCAAATAATTCAAGCAATGATTCTATAGATTAATATTTTAATGGTATGTCTTTTTCATAATCTTAAAAAAACTTTTTGATTAAGAACGCAATTTTCAAACATGTGTGCATTAGAATACTATAACAAACTAATGTATAATAGGTATAGCTTTGAGATCTATGGTGAAAATAATAAATCAAATCAATACATGAAGAAGAGAGAGGGCTTACAATTCAATTTTCACCTGATCTGAAATACGCACTTGAGATTGTATTTGAATTTGGAATTCTTTATTTGTGAACATAAATTTTCATGTGAGCTCTCATTGTCATTACAGCATTTCGATGGCTATAACAGACAGAAAACATTGTATTTTCTATCGATTTCTTCATTATTTGCTTATAAATTTTGTGATAAAAACCAGTCAATTCACAAACAAAATTCAAAAGTTTAACATATATTTACTACAAAACTCAAAAATGAGACATCAGTGCTATTAACTAATTGATTATATTGTATTAAACTTATAATAAATTATTACCAAATCAATTCTTCTTTATTAAAATATAAAACACCCTCTAATTGATTGTTTTTTGAGTATAAATACTAACTTTTAATGGAAAAGCAGACCAAATGAATTAGAGCAGTGTTGTATCATTATTATAGACTCAGCTTTAGTCGTGATTTAAGAGCTCATCAGAGTATAAATATATTATTGAGTCTCACGATCTTAAATAATTAAATGAAAATAAAAAATTTATATAATTCTTGTCAAATATAATAACCTGAAATATTAAAAGCATTCGACTGCCTCTAGTTTGTAGTTATGACTACCAACATATTATATGAAAAACCGGGGTTCAAGTTTTTGGCTGAGCTGATATTCATTTTCAGTATAATTTAAAAATAAACGCATCATTTCATTGTTTAAATTGAACTTAAAATATAAAAAATGTTTATTTTATAAAAAAGCGAGTTTTAAAATTCGAAAACGAATCATACAATCAAATGAGAAGGGAAAGCAAAATTTGGAAGCAAACAAATTAATATATATCTACTTATATAAGTAAAAATTAAACCTTCTTTTGAGTCTAATAATAATACACCTATGGATACGACAGAGTGTTGTTTGTGTAGATATTAAGTTATGCAAAGTCTTCGAAAATCGAGTCAATGTTTAGCAAATTAAATGTAAGTGAAAAGAATTTGATTCAAATGGATTCAAATATTGTCGTACAACTCGAGAATTTAAGTAATGCTTATACACCTGTAACACTCCGGAGTCAGGAAAAGTTGTGGTTTCATAACTAATTAAGTTTTATATTTTTAATTTGATTATTTCAATGAAATTAAAAGATCAAATATTTTTCAACAAAAGAATTTTTATCATAAATTACAAATCATTTAATGTCATGTAAGGAAGTATTATTTCGAGAGACATAAGCTGTAATATTTATTTGACATATAAATGTGATTTTAAATAGTTTTTTATAAGATTTTAAAATTTGAATTTTAAATCTGAAAAAACTTATGAAATACTCTAAAGAAGAAAAGAAGTAAAAAAATAAGTATATAATAAAATACAAAAACGTATAAAAAATATAAGAAACCAATGTATTAAAAATAGTCACACATTCAATAAATATTTTTCATCAATTCGTAGGGCAGTGTCTGCTCCCCACAGGGTTACCGACAAACGAAAAGAATAGTTGATTTAAAATCAAGAATTCAAACAGTGTTTCTTGTATTTTGCGGTGCGATCTCAACATTTTTGTTAGTCTATTGAATTGTAAAATTGACCGACACTTCAACTGAGAAGTTTATGTTTGACTTGTGAGGAAGAAGTGTTGCAAAAGTCTTTAAAACCTACTTCAATATACGAAACCATCATTTTATGGGTTCATTGGGAAAACAGTTTTCTTAGTATAGAAGTATTTATAGTGCGCACTATTTTTCTGTGCAAATAATAGTACGGCTGACACATACCGATCACCGTTTTATGTGAACTCATCACTTTGTGTGTAATCAAAATCGATTTCAAACTTTTTGCACATTTAAGATCTTTAATACGACAAAACATAAGAACTCACATCACTTAACTATTGTTGCATTCATATGGAAAAATCTTAATGTTTTATAAGTTCATTATATTTAATGAGATCAGAGCACAGCTTAGGCTCTTTCTAACTGTAAATATTTCTCATAAGTTTAATGATTGTTCTTCAATGCGCTTCAATATAATAAAATCTCTGGATTCGGTTAAAAAACTTGGTGTAAAGCAACAAAAATAATACAATAAAAATAGCTCACAAGTTAATAACTGATTAAAAATTACTCACTTTTTCATACTATTGATATCTTCAATGATATAATTTTAACCTTTGAACTTATAAATTGCTACTTTAAATGTTTATTTAGTTGATAGAGAGCTAAATAACTTCCCGAAGTTCAATAAAATTTAATAAGAAACCGAAACCAAACAAACGTGACATTTAAGAAAATTACTTTTTAGAGAAAACTAAAATTTAAAAAATATTTAAAATCTAAAAAATGTTTCCTTAAATACAATATTTTCTGAACTCATAACAGCTGTAAAATGATACAAAACCAATAATTAGTAACAAAGTTATCAGAATATGTAACTGTATTTAAATTTTAAAAAATTTCCAAATATTAAAATTAAAAAAATGATCCTTTTATTTGAACGACTTTTGTAAGTTGGGAGCAATTGACAGAAATGACTGAAATCAAATCATTATTTTAAATGAGAGGCTATTGAAAGAACAGAGGGCTGATATAGAATCATAAAAGCTTAGACGACTTTTTGTAGTTTTATTATTATTCGTGGATGAGATTAGTGAGATCTGACTCTATTGAAAGTGGAGTTGAACAGTTCATGGATTTAGCATTATTTTTTAGCTACAAGAAAGTCAAGGTGTACAGTATTCCCCAACTGCTGAATTTGCTGTTTTTATTGAGACGAATTGTTGTGAGAAATTCTTGTAATGGTTCGTTAGAGAATCTCATTTGTTTTCATTCGTGCGCCGGCTATTAGAATGGTTGCTCCCATTTAGAAAGCAAGCAAAAAGTTTTGTGAGTAGTTCTAACTGATAGCAAACTCTGATACGATTGGGAATGTTTGGTCGCCTACCAAATTAGCCCAATCTAATTGTTCTTTTAACTGATTATTTTTTTAATTTTATTTACAAATCCTATCAAATCATTCATTCAATTCAATCAATTCATTTGTTTCAACTGTTTCACTAACTTTCTATTTGTAGGAAAATAATTATAAATTCGTGACTATAGGATGTCTCTTAAAACGGGAGATAACAGTAACTCTGCACTAAGTTGTAAGAGAAAAGTCATATTAAAAATTTATTTTTATAGCAGAGTCTTTTTGATAAATATACGATAGAATTAAAAAAAGAGTTAACTAACTTTTTCTATTTTCTTTGTTACCTAACCTTTATTTAAAAAATAAGTCTCACATAAACTCTTTTGTCAATATTAATATATTTGACATAAACGACAGGACATTGAAAACACTTCCGCGAAGAGCATAATAGCATTCATATAAACACTTTAAGAATTTGTAACTTTGAGGTTCATTTCAATACAGTAGACTTGAATGTGAATTCACACAGAATAAATCAAATAATATAAATTTTTTAAATAAAAATATATTCCTCAAAAATATAATTTGTTTGCTTAAAAAAGAAATTTTTATTTAAAGATTTAATTTAAATGCTATTTATGGTAAATATATGTCAAACTATTGCTAACTGTAAGAGTCTGTCTGTTATGTCTGTTATGTGTAAATATTATTTTATTTCGAATAAATAAGTAAAAGATCTCTAGTTTTTCTCAAAGAATACACTTTTGTATGGGATTTATGGCAAAATTTATTTACTGGAAGATCTTAATAATGTTAAGTGTTCTCAAAAACGATCTAAAAAGAATTGAATAATAAGTGACAAAACACGTTGCTTTGTGCATAACTCTAACAAAGCAAATTGGGCTAATAATTAATTATGAAAACTCATTAAATATTTGTAATTCATTTGTATGCATATAATATTTATAGTCTTCAAAATATGTTTCCCGAAGTACTTCCTATTTTAGAGATTCTCTTCCCGAAAAATCATGACTAAATCGCTTACCTCTCGATTTCAAAAATATTTTTATCAAATCAAAGGCATGGCATAACATCTTCAAAAATGTTGCCCAAAAATGTGGAGTAGCATTGGTTTGGAAATAAATAAAAATTAAATAGTCAATTAACGCATATTATGCTGTATGTAATTCTATGGGTTAACACTATAAAAATCTAATTATATTAATATTTGATTACATACATTAAATTACACAATACATCATAAAAACAAAAATTTGACAATATACTATAAGTTTAGCATAAATATTTCATTTTTGGATGTATATTCAATTTAATATATGACAATAGAATACTTCTGATATTACTTATAAATTACATAATGTAATAATAAAAGAGATTTTATAGAGTATTCAAATGTTGATTTTTATTTTAAATAATGCATTCAGTTTTCTTTTCGTATAGTAATCATTTTTATAATGTAATCCCATAGAATCACATACAGCATAATAGGCGTTAATTTAAAACCACTAAAACAAAAATCAACTAAAAATATATAGCTTTGCACAACACTATTAATGACAAATTAAATAGTTGTCACTGTATTGTACTTGAAGTCAATGTAAACCATTTTTGATACTGAAGTTCAAACTAATTGTAGCCTAACAGGTATGTCGAAAGTGTAATTACACTTAATGAAAGAAAATGAAGCATAAAATTTTGATAATTTTTGTAAAACATTTAACCAAATAGTAAGTATTCTCTAATGAGTGAAAATTTAATCTTATATTTCATCTTTTTTTCTTCTTATATCACCTGAGCCTTCTTGTAATACCATCTATTGATGTACTACCTTCTGAAAAACACTGATGTAGATGAAAAAACTAATTTTGGCGAAGCAGGTGCCTCGCATTTAAGTTCTCTTGGCTAACACTCTGATATAGATTAGAGACAAGTGACAGATAACGTGTTACTCACAAATAGCAGACAAAAGGGGAGAATCAAAAGAGAGCTTTTAGAAGATATAATTATATGCATAAAGTAAAAGATGCCTTTATATGAATACTGAGCATAAGTATCATATTATACATGCATATCAAATATGTATTGCTATAAGTATTAGAAAATTCATTGCATTAAATCGAAATGAATTTTTGTATAAATATGCATATGTTTTAATGATATCCTCAATAATATTATAAATAATTTGATTAATTCATATGTTTCTAAAAAAATAATCGAAAATGATTGAGAATGAACTTAAATTATATAATAACTTAATTTAAATATTAAATACAAATTCTTTTATATATTTCTCATATTGTTTGTCACATTTGTTGAAATAATAAAGTAATGAAACTCCGGCTAAGCTCAAGTCGATCTCTAAAATAAATTCAACGATTGCCGAAAAGACTGAATCAATAATCAAATCTGTTTTCACCTTTTAGGCATCCCTATAATGGCGAACATAATTATAATTTCAAATAAGACATTTGTCGGTCCCGTCGGTCCGACTTTTCACATCTATAAACTGTATAAACATGCAAACAAATAACACATTTGAAACACATTTGGTTAATGCATAATAACAAAAACAAAATATTGTACATTATCCGTCTTTTCAAAAAAAACTTTGACACAAAGAATGCTGGATTTGGTCCCGTTCTAGGATTGAACCCAAGCCTACATAAATACAATGAACTACTCATTATGAATGATAATTGGTTAATATAATTGACAATAACAGAATGAACAAGCTAGATGCGTTACAAGAGCCGGACATGGGGTGCACAAGAATGAATGTCACTCACTTTATTTATATTTATGGAAAACATATGTATTTTTTACGTTTTAAGCCAATGAAAAGTTATTATTTTAAAACAAAAGTCTTAATATTAAGTAGTATTGTATGCAAAAGTACTACACCTTATAAACTCCTTTTGTTTCAAACTTTGAGTGCTTTAGGCAAAAAAGCGTCTAATTTTAAGTGTTCTAGAAAATTAAGAGGTATAAAAACTTATTGGTTTTTTATTTTGTTTATATTTTTTTATATTTTTTTGAAAATAATAAAATATTTATGAGTTTGACAAACTTGACTCTCGCCCCGGAAAAAACAATAGCGTGCGCTTCATTTTCCCCGAACGTATGCATCATTGATACAATATTTTAACAATACTAGTATTAATATTTCATATATTTTTTTACTTCAATTTATTCAACATTAATTAATTAAATGCAAAATAGAAAACCCATACAAAATGTTTTATTTTATAACAACTTTTTGGAAATTATAAATGAAAATATAGTGCTCTTGAAAATTGCTGTGCATTGATTTAATTTTCTTTGCATACCAGTTATATACCTGTCAGTTACATTAATTCAATTAAAATATAAATAAGTAATATTATTAATATCTTATATTTAAATTTATAGTCTTTGAGACATTGCTTAATGCTGTGAAAATATAATATAATTTTCACACTTTTTACTGGCATCTAAAGAAATATTAGCTTTATATATATGTACTGGTACTATACTTTAGATAAAGTAGACTCTAAAATATGGGTTTTTTCAAATTAGAATTTTAAAGTTTGTTCAAATTGTGAAAATTGCTATTTTACATAAATTAAGAATAAATAAGAAAACACATCGAAATCTATTTTATATTCACAAAACTGACTTCTGATCAATATTGTTGCAAAAATAGAATTAATTTTAGAGTTCAGTTAAGTTTATACGTATCTAAAGATTTAATAAACATAAACGAATTGAATTGATTGCATCCGTTTTTGTATATTTTAAAATTATTAACACAGAAAATGAGTCAAATTTTATTCTAAATTAAAATTTTCAAATTGTAAAAATCTTTTCCCAACAGTAAATATAAACAAAAAAATAATTAGAATATTAGTTTTTATTACGGAATATGATTAATAAAAATGAAACTTATATAAAGTTAATAATGACAAGAAGTAAATACAGGTAGAGTAGTGACAAAATACACAAGTTTGTGCTTATACAGGCATTTATATAATATCATCGATTATCTCATATAAGTTTGTAAGTACTGTATTACTTAGTTCTTCATTTTATTGCATTGCGTGTTAGATTCCAATCGCATTATAAATGTTCGAATAAGTTATTATTGATAGCAAGGGTGGAGGTCAGCATTTATTCTATTCTATTATTGTATTTCATTTTTACACCTGTGATGAAATTTCAGATATATTTCTTATTAATACTTTATTGGTATACATTTGTGTTCATTATTTACTTTGAGTTTTACCAATAATTACAGAAACAATCATAAGAGATATCGATTGATAATAAGTAAGCTCTACCTGAATAGTAAATAGGGTTTTAGTATTAGAAACACTTGAATCAAATTTAATGAACCAGACAATTATCAACTAATAAATAAACAAAAAAGCTTTTGTTTAAATTAATTAAATAAAAATGAATACATCTTAGAGTTTTGCAATAAATTAAATGATAAATTATATACGGAATCGATTGGATTGAATGCATGGATGGCATCATCAACAACATCAACATTGCATTAGTGAAGCGAATGCAGTGAAATATAATTAACTGTCTGTCGTAAGTGAAAAGTTTTATTTAGTGGGCCGTTAGAAGCAATTTTCGTGTTTAGATAATTATAATGCATTGAATAGAGGAGATGACTGTCAGGCTATCATAAATGATTTTTGATGATAATGTAAAATAAAGTTAAGTAAAGTTATAATAAAGCCTAATAAGTGTAGCTTTGTTTTAGAATTCAGTGCTTGAAATGCGATTCTTCTTTCGCTAACGGAGTTTAATGAGTCCGAACATCTAAAGTGTAGATAAGATTGCGTTTGTACTAAACTCCAGCTAACGCTAAATTAAAGAGAGCGCTGCTTCACATTAATTACATTGTTGTAAATGCTTGCGAGTCAAGAGTCCGTTAAAATAAGGATCCAAAGCATCAAAACTTAGCAAAAGGGGTCCATTAAAAGTGGTTGCTATGCAGTAATTAAGTAAATTTCTGTTTCATCTAAATGATGAAGGGCTACAGTGTCACAAATGGCTATTTGAGAGCATAACAACACATCTTCTCATTAATAAACAATTATTTTCCGTGAATTGAACATTTAATTTCATTACATTTAACCAAATAAATGACAAACACTTTTTAAATCTTCAAATCAATTAATTGAATTCAAAAATAATTACTATATTTTACGACTAATCTTAAAATCAAAATTCGTTCAGTAAATAAAATTTACTAACGTTTGAAAATAGTCTCAAAGGTCTACAATATTTGACATTAAATTGTTATTTTAGTTTTTTTATCGGAATATTTATGGCTTCGGACCATTAAAAAAATATTTGTTTTTGAAATAAAGCGACATTAGAGAGTGCTATAATTTAATAAATTGAGGTCAGAGACTATCTCGATCTGTGTTTATTACATTTATATCAGAGATGCGTTGTTAAAAACCATAAATATTATCATTAGATATCAGATCGAGTTATCTCTAAATTAAATTACTTTTCGATTATTCTAATTGAATAATTATTAACAATAATGAGCACCATTCAGCTCTATTTAATGAACAGGAATAAGCTCAGGTTCTTTAGATTTCAGCTCTAAGTTATTACATTTGTGAGTGAATAGTATGAATACATTTTTATAATGTCATGTCGATTGTCCGTCACTTCTCTTAATGAATGGTTGAGAGGCTTTTGGTTTACAAAATTAGCGCTTTATTATAATCACAATATATATGTGTATACCATACAGTAGTTCAATACAATAATTTACAATAACATTGGTTAAGCCATTATTATGACTGGAGTCAAAGCTATGAAAGTTTGAATGCTGTTAGAGTACAATGATTTTATACAGTGCCTGTTATGTAGTGATGTTTCAGTTTCGAGACTTCATTTTAATATCAGATTCTTTCAATTCTAATGTGCTAGTGTTGTCTCGAATAACCACATTCCACACAGTTTCAGTTCTCGAAACTGAAACATCACTTCTATGTAGTATACAGTGTTTCTGGTTTAACATATTTGAGAGTTCTTTGCAAAGTTGTAACTTATTCATTAGAACATTAGGATCAGTAGGGCTCAGAAATGTGTTTGCGATTGAGATTTGATATGATTTAAGTGAATTTTTCAAATATTAATTATTATTATAATTTCTTTAAATATTTATGAGTTTCAAAATGAATTACCCTTTTTATCAAATAATTAACAAAATACAAAATAAGTGATCACTATTGTATATATTCTTTTATTGTCATATTATCTTAATTTTTAGAAGTGTCATGAGCTCAATCAGACTCAGGTAAGTTTAACTACAGCTTGGGGTGACTGAGCTTATGAGCGTTATTAGCTATAAAGCTTTGTTTGAAGAGTAAAACAAAGTCTCTTCAAACAAAAATGGAATGAATGAAAGCAAAAATAATGTGGTTTTCATTCTTGTTAATGGAATGTTACTACAGTTCTCTCATCACTTGTTTTGTTCTTGATATTAGCGGTACTTTTACAGTATAATACAGATTCTCAATGATTGAATACAACGTTTATTTTGTAGCTTATAATCATTTGTGTCAATACTGTGTTTAGGGATAAAGCTATTCAGTCAAAAATAGCTTATTATAGTTTTGACAAATCAGTTGACATGAGCGCAACTGTAGAGACTGTTCTCGTAATAAAACACTTTTACTCAGTCAAGAGTCCGCCCAACATATCAATGTCATATCAGCACAAAAATCAAGCCATCGCTTAATTGTTTTCATAATATTCATACTAGAGGTGAACATCGAGGTGTTTATGTACTCGGGCGTGTGGATTCAGGCGGGTGGGGCCATATAGTTGCAAATTGTCTGGCATGACAGGCTCCAAAAAACCATACCCCAAATGAGTACTATTAATATTTCTCTTAATATAACTTTTATGTAATGCAAAAATTAAATCTTTAATAGAAGTTATTTTCTATGCGATAAATATACCTCAAAGTTATAAAGATTTGTTTGCAGTGAAACCAAACTTATTCACTAGTAATTTATGGAAATACAATTATGTATGTACAGGTACAGGTATGTAATATGAAATTAGATTCAATTTAACAGTTATGGTATCAAGTTTTTTAAGAAATATTGTTTGAAAATTAATTCACACTATTTGTTAAATCTAATAATTGTCATTAATTAGTCAAATATATGGTTAAGACCTGAGTATTATTACTATATAGACAAGTATTGGCATAAAAATGATTTGATTTTAAAACTTTGAGTGGGAAGGTTCGGTCAGATTTATGGAGGCTTCAGGTTCGGGCCTTATAGTCAGAAAAGTTCGAGCGGGTTGGGTTTTTTAGACAATGAACATCTCTAATAAATATTATGAATGGCATTCATTAATTTTTCTCTAATAACTCAATTTTGTTGATAAGATTTAATGCAGGGAATTGTCTGCATATTATTTCATTAGGTTTTGCTTTTGTCCAAAATCTTATTTTACGGTTTATGGGTTACATTGGTTTTGGTACACGTTATATACCATCCAATTTAGGAATTGAGGTTTATATTCAATTATCCTTATTATAAAACAATACGTGCAACGAAACTAATGGACTCACTTTCTTTTTAGTACTAAGTTTTATATTTATTTAATCTAAAGAATAGGATATATTTATTAAATTCAATCAATATATTTATGATTTTATCAATTCTAGTATGGGTTCCAACTATTGTATCACAATTTCTAAAGAATTGAGAGTTTAATGAAAAATTGATTAAAAGTTTATTTAAAATTTTGTTATAAAATAAATTTTTTATGTCTTCTTTCCCTCTAGACATCTGACCTTTTGGTCATTAGGCCTCTAACAGGAACACCCGGGCATGCATTTGAGTCACGTCAAAGTTCTACTCCTGTCACACAACTCAGTCGAGCATTTTATCCCAAATCTAAATTCATGTGTATTATTGATGATCCCTTACTATCAACCCCACGCATCACTGGATTTTCTGAACTTAGCATAACTTATTTTTACCAATTATTGTATTTCCCACTATATTATCGAATGTCCCCTATTGTTGAGATTCGCTTATGTCTCGATATTCTCTATATATTTAAATAAATCTAATAATATATCATGACTTTGATGTTTTACAGCTAAGTTTATATTATATGTGTATTATATTTTTCAGTTATATAATACTTATATTAATTATAATGACTTATTTCGGTGTTTCACATAATTATAGAAAATGATTTTCGTTTCACTTTCACAGCTTTTACGTTCGCTTTCGTTTCAATTTCATTGAATTTTTGACTTTTCGTTCTCTAGTTTATTACAAGGGTTTAAATCTGATAATAAAGTATTAAAGATTTACTAAATTAATAAATTAAATACTAAATTCATATCTAATGCCAACAACTCGTACTGACCCTGACCTAAGTCTATTCTCCTAACCATATATAAAACAGATATAAACTCCATTATTCTCTACATAAAAGATAATCGTTATGTGAGAGCCATAGAGCTCACGTCGGCTCATAAGCCATATATTTATATTTAATAAAATATTAAATAAAAATATAACATACAGGTACTTAAAATTATTAAAAATGCATCTGATTTGTGCCTCAATTATCTCTACCAAACCTACACTTAAACCTAACAGTTTGGAGTTTTAGCACGACCGGGCATAGGTTGACGGCCTTTGAGCCTAAAGCTCAAAATCAACACCAACACAACTCCAGTATTATAGCACTTAATTATTTGTTTAAATCTTTAAAAACTAAAAAATAAAGTTTGCGACTATTTTAAGGTTTTTACAGTTGATATAAGGGTATGTGGAAAAAATTTGCGAATCAAACAATCTTTAATAAAATTTGAATTATATGCTCTTTCCACTTGTCAAAAGTCCCTGATTTCATATTTTCCAACCTTATTAATGTGGAAACACAAATATTTGTGGTAAGAATTGACCAAATTTGAAATCCGTTTACGACCTGTAGAATTCAAATTTTGAAAGACGACCGCAATCGGGATTACTTTTAATACGATTACCGCTCTTCATTTTATTGATAATCGGGTAAACAGTTCAAATATTCGGGTTTTTTCGGGTCAGTCAAACCATATTTAATTAAAGACTTGGGCTTAGTTTCTAGACTCTAATTGTTTACACAGCCTGTAAAAAGTTTTTGCACATAAACTAAAATATTTTAAACTAAAACCTTATAAAATATTCGCAAATTTTTTGCGCATACCCTTATAAATAGTCCTCAAAGGATAGCAGAGCTAAATGTTAACTAAAGTCACTGCTTCTTTCATTATTGTCTCATTTGTTAATGCATTTCTTCTATTAATGCTATACTCCTGAAGTGACTCGTTATTACAGACATAGTAATCACGAGTGAGTCCTGTTTGTCGTCTTTGTCTCGTATTACAGATCCAGCAAATAACTGAACAAATGCCGATCTGTTGCACTTTCTTTCATTCCCAAATAATTTTTGTTTTGTTCGTTTAATTCTGTGTTGGCTTAGATTTTGATTAACAATCACTGCCAGGAATTTGGATTTATATAACATTCAAACCTCAAATAAATTGAATTTTAAATTAAAGTCAACAAACTTTTATTTTTTTAGATGAGTATTGTTTGGAATTAATTTGAGATTATTTTAAAATATAAATCAAATTTTGAGCTCTAGAGTGCAATTCAGACTTTATTAGTTTATTACTCGAGAATAGAAATAAGTGTAGAAAAAGTTGAAAATTTAATTAAAAGTTCTCATTTTGTAAATGGATTTGAATGGGTTTATAACTTTCAATTGTTATGATGACAAATAGAAGAACCGATGTTTCATTTAAAGCGAACTCATTTCTTCACCAAAACAACAGTAGATCTTAAAGCTTTATATCAATAGTATTGAAAAATATAAAGTATGCGTTCGATCGAATTACAGTACGTGCACCTCAAATAAATAGAGTATCGTGTCGTCCTGTCTCGCATATAAACTAAGCTACTTTCTGTTGAAAGCAAAACAAGTGAAACACTTCTATACTTTAGTTTCCTTATAGCTCACAAAATTGTATTTATCGGTATTTATACGCAAGTATTTCAAGACTCAAAATTTTATTCACAAATAACAGTATTATTTGATATAAGATATGAATTTAGTTATGCTGTGTCTTCTCATTTCTCATTAATTAATGATTTTGATTATCTAAGCAAAAAAACAAGAATTTATTTAAAATCAGAGAATAGTTTCGTTTCCTGTAATTTTTAGTAATTTTTGGACAAATGTAAAGTACTTCCCCCTCCAGTTTATTTTTTTGCTTTATTCAGACTTTAATTAATGATAATAAATGATGATGAATGAGAACAATAAAATATTAATCAGAGATAATGGCATGAGATATAGCATCAAAGAATTCTAATATTGTGTTTAGTTATTATACGTTTTGTTAGATTTTTATTGTTGTTCTGCTTTTTGCTTTTGAATTTTTAGCAGCTCGTCCAGAATAAATAAGCATGGTTACTTTACATTCAACTGTTTGAATTTGCGGAGAACTCAAATAAGTCCAAACAAAAATCAAACAGAATATGCAGAGTTTGCACTTCTTCTTATATCTTCTTAAAAGTAAAACTTACTTTAACTTTATATCAATTTTAATTCATTTTTAATTCATTTTGTCCATCAAATAAACAAAGCGTCTGTTTCTTGATATACTTAATTAATATTTTAATTGAAATTAATATGATTATCATTAAAAAGGTATAATAAAATACGAGTCATATTATTTTTTATCTTTATTTTAAATCACCGATAAATTAATAATTTAAGTATAAGGTTGTCTAATGCTCGAGCACGAGCTCATGTTCGTCAAAATCAGAGCGCTAGAGCATATGTATCATTGCTTATAAGGGAAAATGTTGCTTAAAATTATCAAATGAATCTGCTGTGACTTCTATTTCTTCATTATTTTCTCTGATGTATACAATAGTGACTACAATTCAAACTCTAGAGAATGCGACACAACTGACAAGTGAATTGCATTAAGTTGTAATAAATATTGACAAGTGATCCCACTCTACAGATAAGTCAATGTGTAATATATATATTTATGTATATGTTATAATTTCTGCTCATTTTCATTCCAATAATATTCAAATTCCTTTATTCTGTATTTTCATTAAAAATATGAATTAATGTGACTTTATTTGCATCACTTCTACTTAGAGCTGAGCTCATGAAAAGATTGTCCTCATTTTGATGTAACATATTTTTGATATATTTAAAAAATATAATTTTCTTCGTGACTGATTGCAGTGACGCCAACATGAATGGAAATTTCATACGTAATTATCTAACGCTTTTGTGATTGTAAGAAATGTAAAAAATGATATTTTTTATTATAATTATGAGTTATGATGCGTTTTCACAGATATTTTTTCATTTAATTCATTTTGGGAAAAGTTGGCGAAACTAACAAACAAAACAATGCAATTAAGACCAAACATAGCAGCTGTACATTTCATTATAATGATACTATTTTGGAATCATGAAAATGCCAGTGAATACATCACTCCACACATATAGAACATGTTTCACCTACAAAAGCAAAAATTTGCATTTAAAGCGATGGAGAAAGTTTGCTACTGCCTAAGCAAAAGCTATATTCAAATCAGAGGCGTATTTCCACAAATATTTTAATTATATGCAAATAAGACAAAAATTATAATTAAAATAATGATAATTTCTAACACAAATCAAGTCAATTGATTGAATATTAAAATGTGTCAGACATTAGAGGATGAATTATTATTGTATTGCTATCAACTGATATCTTGATTACGCCACCCGTTCAGTAGAAAATGTCTTAGGAATTCACTAAATTTAAATTTACGACTAAATATTTCACTTCAGTATTCAATAAATGATTTCTTTATATAGTAAGTGAAAATATTTATTCAGTAGAAAATGTTTCCTCATATGATTTGATTTGTAAATTATAATATAAATACTTTGCTTTCACCAAATTAAGAAGAGATCGAATCAGTTGAACGAAAAAATTAAACTCAACTGTTTTACGTTAAAACTTTTATATCGTTTGTATAAAATATCTGTTATCTTAGAATTGAATTTTTAATATAAATATAATACATGTGTATAAAGTTATATTTTATAGAGTTTTAGAATAGTCTTATATGAATTCTATGAGAGTGAACAATGAAATCCCCAGCTTTCTTATCACTGCACTGCGTAATCTAATTCAAGTTATTACGCTTTCAAAAAACTCTTTCCTGATTACTTCAATTCAAACATTCTTAAGTGTGAACGAGTGTATTAATTAGTAATAGTAATCCAAAATCTCCAGAAATAATCTCTTTTTTGGAAATATTTCTAAAAAAGTTTCTCGAGAAATACCTCCTACGACAATAAAAAAAACTTAGAACAGATTTTTATGCGGCTTCTTTAACATTAGGATAATTTCAGATGTCGTAGG
>JAQGCH010000362.1:0-25155 GCA_034699485.1 Nanhermannia elegantula | reverse complement strand
CCATAACATAATACATTACAGAGCACAATAACACGCTCGGCCAATGTTGACATTGTTCCTCATTGTTAGCTCTTGTCTCTGGGCCACAAAATTGATTATTGCACATTTGTCATCTCCTCATTTATGTCCAATAGATAGATCATCAAGTGTTACAGTTTACTCTCCATAATAAGCTTCTTATTAATACATTTATTGGCAATTCACTAATTTTTATCATTCTATTAAATTTAATTAACATAACATCGACGCAATTCTTCATATAATCAATTGTCACAAGAATTACGATATATTTGAGTATCGAATTAGATATATCAAGAATTATGATTTTCTTCTTCATCATATGAAAGCATGTATTCACTACATAACAGAATGTCTATTCAAGAAAAGCATTCAAAACTTTTTTGACATTTTCAGAAGATGGGTAAAAGTCGGCAAACTTTTATAATATAACAAATAGCCCCAAAATGTTAATACAATCGGCTTTAGAAATATAAATAGAATAATTATATATATTTAGAAATAAGAAAAAGTTAAACAGATAAAAAATATTATGCATTTTCCCATTTTGATGTAATGCCGCTATGTAAACATGCATTAATATCTTTATAAAAATTATTACTAGTATTATACATGCATTAAAAAAGAGAGCACTTGTGATAATACAACACTAACCAAAAGTATTCAATTTTCACCATTATTTGGTTCGTCTTTCTTTAGATCACAAAAGCTATATCTCGTGCAATTGAAAATGATTCAATTGAGTATTGATGTGCATTACAATATTGAATAATAATAGACCAAAAAAGTAAATGATAATAACAAAAAACCACTGTTTTGTCATAACATCAATGGATCGATGGTAAAGAGATTTACTGTGAAGATGGCATTTATGAATGGGTCCCAAAAAAGAAAGAAAATAATTGATTGAGTCCAACATTTCTTGATAAAGTTGATAATAGAGAAAAATTCATTGAATTAAATACAAAAAATAATTTACAGAATAAGGCATTACAACAAAAAGTTTGTTAACATAAAAGCATTTATTCAATAAGAATATTGAATATTTTCTTATGGGTCCTCTTTAACAGTTGTAAATGCTTTTTGTGTTAAAATCTAGATGTGACACTTCCCTAAATTATGATTAGTCCCGGTTTCACTATTTTGGTATGAAGTTAGTCTTTACACAGGAAACGATACGTCCCGTTAGGATCCAATCAATACAATAGACTTTCCCTCATCTTTCATATCGAATGTTAGTCTTTTCAAACTTTGCTAATCATTGCTGTAAACGATCTGATAAGCTGTTAAATATTGGTATTATTGCCATAACATTGATGCTAATAATTAATATTCATAAATAATTGGAAAACTGTTATTAGCATTAATAAGTACTAACAGTTAGATATTTACTTCATGATAGATCATGTAATTTGTATTTAGATTGAGAATTTAAAACTTTAAATATGGGGTTAAAATTCAAATAGAAATCAAAGCAAATATTATAAAATTATATTTTATTAAAAATCTTATTAATACACGTTATAAAAATTCATTAAATAACTATATATAAGTCAAGATATTTAGTTATCAAAGATTTTGTTTATTTTCGAAATTGTGTTTAACTTTTTATTTTTAAAGTTACAAAAAATAGTAATGAATAGCTTTTCAATAAATATAAGTTCAAATCTTTATTCTTTGATAGAAATTTATGACTAAGTTAAATAATGAAATATACCAATAGTTATCAGAACTTTAGGTTATTCTTAAAAGAAGTTATTCTCAAAATTATTGCAAACAATTTATAAATATTGTACATTATATAAAATTATTTGAATAGTAAAAATTTTACTAAAATACTCGTATAATATGATGAAAAAAACTTTTTTTAAAAATAAAAAGCACAGAAAATTTGAAATAACGATAAGTTAATACTAAGTTACAAGTATATGAAACTCGAACTCATATATTGATAATTTATGTATTTTTGAATAATGAATTGATAGCAATTAAAATAAAAATTTTTGTTAATGATCTGGAAGAAGCAAAGAGGAGAACATAGGAACAGAAATAACTTTTTAATATATATGTCATTTGAATATAAGTTAAAGGTTTACTCTAATAAAAGCTTAAATAATAGTGTTTCGAATATTACTTTTAATTAGTAATTAATCATAAAAGCGTTTGTTAAACGTGTTTCAATTTATTATATTGAGATCAGTTCAATGAATGAGTAGAAGTGAGCCTTTGAACACTAATACTATACATTGTTTGGGAGAAATAACATTAATATTATTCCATTTTAAAATTCAGTTATGAATTACTAGTAGTTATTGAATTTGATATTAATTATAAAGAGTGAACAAAAGCTGCATCTTTCAGAACAAATTATTTTTAAACTGAAATAATAATTCAATATGTTTTACATACAGGATGTGTCAGTAAAAGGTAACAATTATGTCAGGTATAAGAGTTAAGTCAGAGCTTAACACTTTTAAGGCCAGTGGCATGGCTTCATTATCATAGAATCAAAATTACCTAAAGACACGAAATTAATGATTGATTGTTTTATTCTCCGATCTAAGAATACAATGTATTCAGAAATAACATGATAATCAAAATTGCTAATAAAATAGTTGATGGTTTTCTTGCCTTGAGCCCTCTATTATAATAAAACTATTTTATACCTTAATAAATGCCTTCAGAATAGATTTTTCGGAGTGTTTCAATCCTTTATCTTATAATTTGATTTAAGGAATTTTGTTATTATTGAAATTTATAAATCTTTGCTTAGTCTTGAAATACCAAAAGATTGATTCAATTCTAAAGTAAGCAATCCTTTGGTAAACCTTAGAGTAAGCTATTCTTTGCTGAAATTATATTTAATTTATGGTAATTATTATCCTTTTTCAGACAATAAAAAGGTGTGATTGTTGTGGAGAAGAATAGGTGAGAGGCGTTTAGCTGTTTGATTGTTTGTAAAGATCTTTTCAAACACTAATGTTTTAAAAAATGAAATAAATTGACAAAATATCTAAAAAATGGATAACCAAACAAGTAGTGAACAAATTTGCTGTGGGTTTTAAGTTCTACTACTCATTCATATTTAAAACTCGGATAAATAGCAATAAATATTAATAATTTGATGCTATTCAATAACTATTTGAGAGTGAATTAATAATATTTCACTCAAATTGTTAATATTAGAGAAGAATATGATTCACTAACATATTCTAAAGAACAGATGTAAAAACCAAAAAATCCTTTGCATGATAATGGCTTAAGTCTCATATAATAACATGTTATGTCGAGACTATAAAAATCATTTATCAACTAAATTCAGGCGTTTAGACTTAGTTACAGTATATCTTTGAATTATCTAATCAAAAATTATTGCGTTTTATGCAATGGGTCTTACTATTGAGAATTGCTGTAAACGTGAATTAAATATTAACAAAACGTTCTAAGCTTTCGAAATTTGATAGAGTTTGGAATGACTTTCATTTGAAAGACACGTTTTCTAGAGTAAGAGATAAGCAATTTTTAGAATAAAAATTACGCTTTAAAGTAGTATTACTTAAGACACCCACGACTCAGAGTGAATGCAGAGTTAAGTTACGCCTCAAAAGATATTAAGAGAGCATAATAGAAACCAAAAAAAGAATGTTCTGATCAAAATCATAACAGTTTAAACGAAATTTAATCGTATAATTAGAGTTTCAGACAAATTTTTGAGATGAGTCAAAGCCCATATCGCACTCATGCAGATCTCTAGTACAAGAGGTTATCCTAATTTGTAATTGGCTTCCTTTCTTATTTTATGCGCTATACTCACGATTAGTTTTTTGATTCTTTTATGTAATTGCGCGCAATGGGTCAAAGGTTAGAATAGGAAACGATGCAAAATGTGTTCCTCTTTTGTTTTGAATTGAATTTGATTTAATGCCACGAAATAAGAGAGAACTGGTTTCAACTGAAGCTCCCATTGAAATATTTAAAAAGAAATATGGGATGTGTTCAACCAGAATAAAAGAAATGAAGAAATACCTTTATTACTTCATACATACATTCACTCTCTATTGTCTAAAACAGTGCACACACTCTATATCTTTTTCTATGTCTTTCATTTGTTCTTTCAAACCGTTAAATGGAAAATATCTTAATTTAAATTCTTATACAGAGACTAACATACCATTAGAGTCACTTCATTTAAGAGCCATTTGTTTTGAATTCTTTTTCACAAAGTTTTGCATTCAAAAAAAGCTTAAATTTCAATTAATATAAAGTTATAAATACTTTTGAAATTTTAATTTTTGATAAAAGAAATATTTCTGCTTTTGTCATATCAACTAATTTTTGTTTTAACTTTATTTTGTTAACTAATCTTAAATATCCATAAAAATAAACGACAGTTCTTAAAGAAACCAAGAGTTTAAATCTCTCAGAAATTAAAAGCTGTTATTTTCTTATCAAAGATTCAAACAAAACATTTAAACAAACTCTGAAAGCTATGCAAAATAGACCCCATACTAAAGAGCTAACGTGATAATTATAGAACTCATCGAATAAATGTTTCTTTTTGTTTGTTTAATGTTTTCACAAAGAAAAGTGTCGAGTATTGCTTAAAAATTGTACAATGGGAGCAAATATCTTTGTTATCTTTGTTTGTGTACTAATTTAAATCTAAGAAGTAGTCACATTATATAGTGTTGAGAAAAGCTCGAGTTTGGTTTTAAACGGAAGGGAAAGAAATGAAAACAAAATTTTTAATAGAATCATGACTTCATTAGTTGTTTTTTAACGTGATATTTAGATTATCGCCAACTGACGTATTATAGTTGAACATTAGTTCAGTTCAGAATTGTTTGAAAATAGAAAACTTTATAATCTATAGTGAATCGTAAGCATTTGAATTTTTGAAACATCAAATTAAGATTCGTATGAGATATGTTCAAAATGATTAAGGATAACAAAGTTGGCTCACTTCAGACACAATAAGAGTTTTATGCGATATTAATGGATAAATTGTATACAATAAGGGGGAGTAGAGGCGGATTCACAATTTATGTGGAAATAAATAGCAATTTTACAGAGAGAAGCTTATAATAATTGAGTGTGAATTCAAGTTTTTATATGTTTAGAGGTTAAATGTTGAAGTAATCTGTCTTTACGTAAACATCTATTGTGATCATAAAAAACAATTAAAAACTTCAAAACGAAAGCTTTTATGATTGTTAGAGCTATTCTTGACTTCAATTAGATTATAATCTAAGATGGCTTTCAAATATAAACTTTTTAGTGTGAATAGAAATGTTTGCAAACATTAAAAATTGTAAAAATTAAACAATTGTTAATGTTATGCTTTATTAAAGGCTTATTACGAGAAAGTGATTGTGCTATCGATGGAAATGTTTAACTTTGATTAATATTTGATCGCTTTTATTATGACCGAAACTCATCATTTTTATCTCGCTCTCTTGTAAAGAATACCTACCTGTAGGCGACTTACAGGTAAATACTGTACATCAATAGGAAGGCGAGTGAAAAGCAAAGGCGAAACATAATAACTGCCTTTTGAATAAAAACAAAACTTAAGAAAAAAACAAACCCTTAACATAATTAAGTAGTGTTTTGATAATTCTAAAAACATCACATTTTATATGGCATTCGGCCCACAATCAGATATATAAATATACAATACATGCATCTCTTCATATATACAAAAGTATATAAAACAGTATATTTTTGACATTATTTTTATTTTGAACCTTTTCATTGCAGGAAATATTGGCGGAGATAATGATGGGTTGCAATGAAAATTGAATTGCAATTATTTATTATGATAATTATGATTATTATAGGCCATAAATTTTTTCTCAAAGACAAAATATCTCAATATATTAGAATTGGGTCAAAGTATGAAAATAATAATATTAATAACACTTAGAGTACAATACAAATAAAGAAAACACTAATGTGAGAACAGTTATAAGAAACACAGTAAAAAACTTTTATTCTAAGCTTTTGTAACATTATCCAGAAGTCTTCAATATATGGTCTGATGTACTGATTGTTTTTTTCTGAAATAAACCAACCCCTAGACTACTGTACCTTTTGAATAGAGATTTTTTAAAATGCTTAAAACTATTAAAGCAAGTAAACCATTAAAAGCTATCTTAAATTGAGTGAATCAGGCGATCTATCTATAAATTATCTATTTTTTAAAGTTAAGCTCCAATTTGTTCACTTAATTTAAATGATTTATAAGTATTCATTAAGATTAAATGTATTTAATTTAAACATAAACGATGTCATTAACATTAATCATATACTACACAGTATTTTGTATACAAAAGAAAAGATAAATACGTAGCATATGATACGATTATTAAGTTTATACCAATTAAAACATTATAAAAAAACTCTTTCCTGAGTAAATGCCATTCGAACGAAATAATAAATACAATTCATTGTTTTCACAAAGAATATTAAATTATTTTTTATTATATTAGTGCCAGGGAGTTGACAGTTACTTATTTTCCTTATGCAGCATAAATGGGTCGATAAATAATTAGTATAAAACAGTGAACATTATTTTCTTAAAGAATAATTAAATAAATGCGAGTTTTGTTTTATTGAATAATATTTCAATAAAAAATAAGAAAGAATTAATTGAAAACAAAAGCTTTAAAGGATAACAAATAAGCTTAAGATCAAACAGAAAGCATAAAAGTTTCGAATCTTCCAAACTTGACTCTAAAAGCTTTGCAAAGTTTTGTAAATGTGTGTCACCTTAAAAGTGAAGGTACTCTTGATTATAAAAAAAAATTTCAAATAAATTTTTCAAATAGACAATGAGTTTCACTATTTCTTATTTTATAATAGAATTTAACAGTTTTCTTAAGTTAATAATAATAGATGAAAATACTGTATGTTTACAATACTACCGATTTTTGAATTGAAAATCTAATATATATATAACAATAACTCTAAGACAAACATCTATTATTTGTTTGAACCAATTTTATTCTTTGTGAAAACAAAAGAATTTTATGTAAGAATAAAAGAATTGAGAAATTGTGAAATTATATTTTTAAAACAGAAAGTGAAAATACAATGCCTATAGCAAAGCCCTCTTAATGTAATCTTCTTAGACATTATATAATGCAAATTATTAGTATATGACCTAAAAATATTCTCAATGCAAGAGTAAATTCTAATAGAAATTCATTTTATACGGCAATTTCTGTTCTTTATAGCAAAGCAAAACTTTTGACAAAACAAAACAAATGTTTTTCAAAATGAAACCCATTATTAAAGTTGTTTGAATGCAAAAATGATAAAGTTTTAGTATCAATATCTTCAAGCAAATCATTGTTTGAAAAGTGTGTTTACAAATACCACTATTAAGTTATTATCTGTTAAGTTATAAGTTATAACTATAGTAAACAATGGTTTTGAGTCGTATCATATAGTAAATCATCTCACAATACACTTCTGTTCAACACGTAAGTTGAATCTTGAAGTGTTTGACTTGAATTTCACAGCATGTAATCTGATGGCGAGCGATCCCAATCACAGTCACAAGAATACTATTTTATTTTTTCACTTATATTTAAAAGGATTAAAAAAAGATAAAAACATTATAAGTCGCATTTTTTATTATTCATTCAATTGTTGTGATCCTTTACTAAAGGATTAATTACTTTTTCGAAACTATTTTATAGTTATAATTAAGTAAAAATATTATAAAATAAGAAATAACATGAAACAAATTTGCCTTTAAAAAGAATAATAGCATTCGTATACCAATTATACTAACATTGTAAAACTTTTAGAAAAATTTGAATTAATTAATTTTGAAATCACAGCATTCATGTAACAAATTACTTGATTGCCATTTGAAAGCAAAACTATCAGATTTTACGTTCTGTTAATTCATTCAATAAGTTTAATAAAAAAAATCGTAATTTTGATATCTATTCAGATTCTAAGAAGTTTCTAACTTTGAGTAATTAACTCATTTCATTGGAGATGATATTCTCATTTGAATGCCTCAATATTGTTAAATATAAAAAAATCAATTTTATGAGTTCTTTTATTATGAATAGAACTGAATAGAAGGTCATTCAGTTTAAGTATCTTTTTTAATAAAATAATAAAATGATTTTTCATTTTTAAATGAAAGAATTTTAAGTTAACATATACTGTATTTTATAATTGAAACGCATGGCTACACCTTATATTAAATAAGTTTGGATAACAAAGAGAAGGCTTGTGTGCCGTTTTGATCGATTGAGAGCAATTGATATCAACGAAAAGCCCCAAAAATGTGTTTGAATTGGCGGTTCGCCTCCTTTTTGACTACTAACTAAATATATAATTATTGTATTGTTAATTCAACACAAGAGCCGCATTGCGTTTGGGAATGAGTATCAGTTTGAAAGCCGAAGATTACAATAATGTCATCTATAGTGTAATTGTGATCGATTAGATCTGATTAATTCGTAAATTTCCTAAACTTAATCTTATATAAAATAGAGTATAATAAGCAGATTTAATGAAGTGATCCATTTCAGATCACTGCCAATTATTGGCATCACTTATTGCGAAAACTGGTCAACAATATAATAATATCATATTTAAATATTTGATAACTTGAGGGCATTTCTACACATAAATAGGAACTTTTTATGGGACGGAATTTAATACTATTGCGGCCTATTTTAAAACTATTAACTATAAATATTTAAAGTTTCCGAACGGTTTCATTCTTCGATTAACTGAAAATTAGTTTTGAAAAAAATAGCTTTTATTAAATTATTGCTTCGATACTAAATATTCAACTTAATAAAGTATTATATATATGTTAAAAATATATTAATTGAAAGTAAAATTTCTGATTATAGAGACATTGAGACTCATAATAATATATTAACACAAATTTGAAACTAACTATTTATTCAGTTATTCAAAATGTAATAAAAATAAACTGTGTTATAGAGAAACAACATGATTATGCAAAAAAAAAATTAAATTAACTCTTATTATAATTAATAATATACAATTCAATTGTTTAAGAACTGCTGTTTGACTCAAAGATTTAATTCAATCATTTTGGTTAAGTTTAGTATAGTTTAGACTTTGTTAGAATACAACTAATTCTGTACTACAATAGCAAAAAATACTCAGCCCTTAAAAAAAGATTTTGACACAAAAACTTTTCATTCTTATTCTGGTATATACAGTATATACAGTATATATATATATTCGTATATTAGTTATTCAAATGCATAACAAGTCTTGACAACAAAAGCTAAATTTGCGTTATTATTATTTGTGCTCAAAATGAATGCACAGCACAATGAAAGGGCGAACAATTGTTCATTGTCTCAACATGAGTCCCATTGATGATGTTCATCACCAAATTGGCAACAAAAGAACTGAAAGCGTCACTCTCTATCCCTCTCTCTATAGTTTTCTCTCTTGCAATGTCTTTAGCATTTAGTGATGGCTAAGAAGTGGTGAGAACAATAGGAGAACAATACGATTGAGCAATTCAATGCCACTCAACACAACAATTGTTCTCTCTATATGAGTAGCATTCGCTTTTGGCTGTCATAACCAACAAACGAAACAATAGCTCCAATACTAGAATAATGCATTCTTTTTCAATTGTCTCGAAAATATTTGAATTTCTTAATCATTGCTCCAATTGTTTGCTATCAAAATATAATAATAACTCAATAATAATCATTTGTGTGCGAAGCGAATCATAATTTCAATACGTCTCAAAGTAAAACTATTAATATTAAATTTGTTTACAGCTTTTATACTGTAAGCTTTAAATAGAGTGCATCTCCAAAATAGAGTCAGTTGCAATTAGAACTTGCATTTCGAGTATGGCTTCGATTCTTTCAATTGAATCAACCATTTCTGTTTCAATTAATTCAATTATTCTAAATTTTTAATGAGACAGTATAAAGATTCACATATACCATATATTAATTATATATATATATATATATATATTATATTAATATATTAATTTATTCCTCAAATTTTCATACCTGAACTGTTAGAGCAAAAACTCAGTATTTTATGTTTAGTGTATTTTTCAGTACATTAGAGTAAATTATTCCAAAATAATTCTTATGAACATATTTAAACATATTTAAACATATTTAAACATATTTAAACATATTTAAACATATTTAAAAACATTTCAATTTGAACCAAATTAACCTTTCTTAAAGACCTGGGTTTTGTGTAGACATACAGATCACATGCTATTCAAGTTCAATTCAACAGAATTTTTTGTAAGTATTCTGACTACTCTGTTATTGTTGAGCTTGTATGTGATTGTATTTTATCCCTCATAGAATTATTTTGTTTTGAATTGATAGTTGGGGAAAATGCTGTCACACTCAGGACCTGAAAAGTCACAATCCTGAAAAGTTCTGATAAAAGTATAAGTTCAGAGTTTTGACATTATTCTAGACTTTGATGTTTAAGCTGACATTTGTATGAGAAATATGAAAAGAGATCAAACCTGAGTCCATAGTATGCAATTGATTGATATAATATTGAATCAAACAGCGTTCAAATTAAATACTAGTAATTAATTATTATTTAAGTGATTATAAAATAAACAAAAGATCATAAAATATGTATTTTTTGATTAAATTCTAAAGCAATTAATTTTTGTTAATCAGAATTCATGAACATTGAAAAAATAGTATAATTGAGAAAAACTAATTTTTCTTTTATAGTATACTTATTGTGAAACATGCAATCAAGATGTTATGTTACTTGTGAATTGGCTAATAGTGCTGTAGTGTTCGTATAATTAACTTTCGAACATAGCATTGAATGCAGAATATTGTGAACAATGAATCACAATCGCGCTATTATTGATTGTATGCAAACGGCCTGAGACACAAACAATGGGCGAATCTCAAGCGTTTACATTAACTTTAACATCAAAGGCCAGAGGGTGAAGCAACCTTACACAATATAAATTTAATTGAAAGGCGGACACTATTTCTAACGTTTATTTTGCTTTTTTCATTTTATTCTGCCATCAATAGAACATTTGAGTGAAAAATTCCCTACACTTTCAAGGGTTCGAACAAGCGTTAAGATATTGAACACTTCTCTTAAGCAATAACGTGACTGACCGCAGACCCGTTCGGTTTAAGTAATTGAAAATTGCTATTTAATGAATTCAAAAAGATATATGATAGCAAACTATATGCTATGCTAACAACATTTCATATTTTTTTCTTTAAAAAATTAAGTCTTCAACTAGAGATGATATTGAAAAACCTGCAATTTATTCACTACGTATAACAGGTATACAAAAGCAGTTATGCCTATTAATTGGTTGACTTTATTTAAAAATAGCGTCACTATATGCCATTTATTCTTTATTTTATTTATTATAGAGCACTGTCACAAAACAAAACAAAAAACTTAACTTAATTATAAGGTTCAAAATATCAATAAAACGTTAGTATTTAAAAGAAATATTATATAAATATTTAGTCACAGATAGTAATAATTTGTATTATTATGTTATGCTTTAAGTTAAACTATTTTTTTTCTTTGACTCAATGAAAATGAAATCAATTCTTTTTGAAATATATTTTCTACAATTAGAATTGTTTCAAAAATGACAATAATTTTATTTTAATAAAAGATTCCTTTATAAACATTATAATTATTATAATTATTAACGAAATGAGAGCATTGCTTTTCGGAGGTTAGCAGAGGTTAGCAATTATAGCGACATTTGTAACATATAAAAAGCTGATATACTAGTACTTAATGTATAACTAATTGAAAATTGTTTAAATTTAACATTTTCTTTGTGTCATTTCTATTGCAATTGATATCTGAGTCAATCAAAATCGAATTTTGGGATCAATGAAAACCAAATTTGCAGATCTTTAATATTAATATCTTTTTCTTTTACCACTTGAGGCAAAATAACAATTATTATAAGAACAAAAGTTTTTGATCTGATCTGAACTCCAGATATTTTTGTTCAGACAATCATAGAATTGATGAGTTCCCGATTTTTTTTGACAAAACTTGAAACATTATTTTGAGGCAATAGTTCAAATCGCCTAATGATAAGGTGCAACTGACGTTACTATAATATATTATTGCAATCAATTAAGTTTAAAATAAGGTCTGCGGTTAACTGAATGAATAATCGTGTTTTCACACTTATCGCCAAATTGTTGGGCTTTTAAATAAAAATTATAGTTTTAAACTTTCACAATATATTAAAATGAAATTTTTCAAACCGATTCCTTAAAGATAACAATTTATAATTATATGAAAGCCTCTAACAAAATAAGTTTTTTTTACTAAAGAGAAGCATAACAATTAACGCATAAAACGGGTTAAAGAAATATATCTGAGATGACTGATCACTGATCAGCTAAATCTTAACACAATTTCGTCCGTTTATCAGGGCTTTGAACTAATGGCTTAAAATTTGGAAATCTTTTGAATACTCTGTTTTTACATAACATCTAAACAATGATGTCATTAAATTATAATAATAGGGAAATGATTTCATTAAATAAATTCAAAACTTTAGATGATTTGATTGCAATTTAGATATCTATCAATATAATAAAGAATATTTAACTTTAATCTATTGTTTTAAATATAAATAAATTATATATTAAGATAAGTTTATAATAAATATAATTAAAGCGCTAGACTTTAGAGTTACACAAAAATTGTTTGCAAATAGTAATTAAAATTGAACTTACGTTAGCAGTAATTCACACACAGCGTATCGAATTGAGTGTTAAATAAATTACAAAATAGTTTTCAATATATAAATATATATTGAAGTAAAATGAGTTCAAGATTTGATTAGTTTTTGACAGAGTTCTCAATGAGCACAAATGCTTTCAAAAGTTAGTTTAAACTTGAGTGCAAACATTTATACTGTTATTATATTTAACATTTATATAACTATTCTTTACACAAACAATAAAACAATTTATTAGATTATAAAGCACTGGTATTTAATAAGATCAATAAATTGAATGATGAATCGATTATTATTCAAAGAAAAGTTTTGTCATTTAAAACACGTGCGCATAATATGCATTACAGGCACGCGACTGGCATTACATGATCACTGACTTGTTTGATGCAAAAGTCAAAAGCATGACTCGTGAGAGACACCACTCGGCAAATAAGACACATGCTTTGCCCACCGGCGGAACCACTTAGTGAAGAATACACTGAAATAGAGGTTTTCAAACTGAGGGCTATGGCCAGCAGAATGTATCGTTAGGTTCTATTTGAAGGGAGACAGAGGTCTCATATAGCATATTATTATTTAACAAAAGGGGAACTCAGACCAAAAAGTTTGAAAACAAATGCATTAAAGCATTTGAGTTGAAAACTTGTATTACACCATGAGATGCGATAAAGAAGTATATGACACAAGTAGTGAAATGCATGAGAGGGTTTGCGTATTGTTACCCAATCACTAACATTGTGGTGGATCTCATTTAGGCCAAACTTTACGATTCAATAACAAAACAAACACTAACTTATAGTTTTTTTCTTCATAGAAAAGTGAAACTTATTTTTATATTGTGTACAAAACTTTTTATTATTGAGTCTTTTATTTATAAAAATGAATGTTTGCTAAAAAAAGATATACAAGTTTTTCTCACAATAGGCTTATATTATGATAGATATTAATTTATTTCATGTGATGTTTTACTAGTATTGCGAAAAAATTCTTGTGACTTATATTGTTATAAATATAGAATCGCTTTTAACCTATAATTATATGAATTAATTACATGAACGTATAATTATAATCTCCTTAACAGCTTATTTATTCAAAAAATTCTATTCATAAAAAAATTACAATAGTTTTGTTGTATTTCATCCGGTATTTAGAGATAGAGATAGTATTATGTTATTTGGAAATTTTCTATTTTAAAACAATTTGTCAATTAATAATAAAACAAAACGCATTGGAGAATCTCATCCAAAATAGACTGTTATATATCAATGAAAAAAACTTTTTATTTAATTGAAACGCTATGAAGAGTAAAAGCTAAAAAGAGAATAATGAAAATAACGTTATTGTCGCCCGTAATGAAACACAAAAGGCGAGACGTATAAAAACATACGAATGAATAGCGTCAGGCGGAAACACAATAGAGATATTTGTGTCTCTTTAAAGTTTTTTGCCAAAGAAATAGCGTTGGGTGAGGGGTTGGCAATAGAAAAAATATATTACAATAGATTCAAACCAAACAATGAGACCCTTATTGTAAGTTTCTATTCACTTTTTAAATACACGCCACCGTAGATGTAGTGCAAAGAACTAAAGAAATTGACTAAACATCATGAATTAATGAACGACCTAAAGCTCCCGTTGTGTCGTATTAATAAAATTGTAATGAAAAACTGTTGAAAAGTGACGTTTTGTTTGACAATAAGTTGACAAAATATATCCATTCTATTCAATCTATAATAAAATCTATTGGAATCAGTAAAAAGCTATTTCAAAGTACATGAATCTCTTTCTGCTCATTCTTCTGAAATAAATTTTTGGGACTCGTAGATAAATAAACATATTTACAAATTAGAGTGAAAAAAGTTTTATCGGATAATCGATAAAAGTTAGGCTCAAAACAAACATCATTTTAATTGAAAATTGAAATGAAACGTAATGACAATGAAAATGAAAAGTTAAGCTATAATTATATGAGTTGCTCAAAAAAAGATTCAAATAATCTCAAAAGTTTGAGAAATGTAAGCTTTCTTAAAGTGAACTAAATTTTGATTAACACTAATTGTTTGTATTCATCTTTTTTACTCATTTTGAGTTTTTCATCAGTCAATTCGAAAGATTAGATTTACTTAAAATACAATTGAATTGCAAAATATTGTTTTATCAAATTTTGAAATATTTAATATATATCTCAGTTGTAAGAAATTGTAAGTAAAATAGTGCTTATTATGAATAATTAGTACCAAATTCGTAAGAAGTGGTAAGAAGGAGAACATAGCAGTTGAAGCTCTGCTACTATTTAAAGCAGACTTACTCGTTAGATAATAGGTGTAATATAATATTATACTCTGAATAACTTATTTTTAATCTAAAATTAGCTCATTTCCTGGTTTTAGGATTCGTCGTCTATCAGTTTTTTGTCAATATATGATAATAGAAATTGATTTGCATTTTGAGGGAATTGGAGTTTTGTGAGAAATGAATATGAAAGATGTTATGCATGCAGTGCTTCAGAAAGTGAGAAACGGGACCCTAAAAAATAAGAATCGACACATTGAGAGAAATAATAAAAGAGGAGAAAAAAGTATATATGAATGGAACAAAACTGGCGACACTTTTTATTACATGAGAAGTGATGCATTCATATTATCTCATGTTTGCGCCATTCATAACAATAGAAAAGCGAGAATTATTCAGGAAAGAAGTAGAAGAATAATTCGTGAATAATAGGAGCGCATCGCGAGTTGTCTCTATTGTCACGTTATTTGGAGGCTTTTATCATTGCTCTAACATTAATGCATTTACATTTCTTTTTTGAAGCCATTGGCTGCAGCATCTCTTTTGGTGGTAATGGTAGTATTCACCGACAAAAAGGCTTTTCCTTCCATTGTTTGAATGACGAACAAGACGAACATTGTATTTGAGTCTATGAGTCTATGAGTCTAACAAAATGACAAATTCGTTTCCGTCGCTCTCTTACTCTCTTACGTTTTTGGCTTCACTCTAAATACTATTCACAATTGACATGAACGGAACTAACACTAACACTAACTCACCATAACTTAGTTCTAATAGACAATAAAATAAGGAATAAAGATAAAAGATATAGAAAATGAAACTTACAATGAATTACAATACAAAGGCGTGAAGTTAGCAGAGCATCAAATAATTATTAGTTTTCAAATGAGCCCAAATTGTTTTCATTTTCATTGCTTCCTAATTGATGTCAATGCGATCTTTCAAGAATTTAGTTCGAAAAACGAGTTTTCGTCAAGTTTTTTGGCAATTTTTTTCTTTCTCTATTGTTTTGCTTAACACAAATTTTATTGATTGAAACTAAACTTTTCGTCTATTCAATACATTGTATAAGGGGTTTGTTTATTAATGAGATTATAGTTAAGAGTGAAAACTTTTTAATTTGTTATTTCTCCTCATTGTTCGATTAAATAGTTTGTGACACAAATAATTTCTGCTTTTTTGTCCAAAACAATACAATTAGCTCAGAGTTTAAATGTAATAGAAATTGGAGCACAAATAATGGAAAACATATCATCATATTAAGTGTGACCGAATTCGACAAAATACTTACTTTTCATAAATTACATTTTGTCTTCCTATCGTTGTCACTGCCAATCGATAATTATAGTATTTATGAAAAGGTATTCAATTTTATAAGCCATACAAAAACAATCATTTTTTATAATAGGAATAATAAAATTATTAAATTCTCAATTATAAAGAAGACTTCGCAATCAATTTCTTTGAATATTCTGACATCACTCACATCACTACAGTTATTAGAATATATAGAGAACATTAATTTTTAGATGAAATTTTTCAAATTTATTAGAATTCCGTAAATAGTAATTAAATTTTATTTTTATATATGAGAAATTTTTTCAAAGTATTATATAAAACAATAAAAGAAAATTATTAGTTAGTACTATAGTGAAACCACAGTACTTGCAGTATTCGAAGAATAAAAACCAATTTTTCATTCTTTCCCTGCTGTTCATAATTTTTGAATTGCATTCAAATTGGCTTATGTTTTAAGTTATGTATCATAAAGTCTAAAATAATGTTTTTCTCTCAATGAAAGCACAAAAGATAAAAATAGGCAATTTTGAAATTCTGAGCATAAAAAGAATAATTTTATAAACTTGATGATAAACAGAATTATAAGCAATTTTGAAAATTGTCAATAAGTTATAATCAAAAAAATTATTTACAAACTTTTACTGAATAGCCTTTTCTATTTACAACTTTGATGTCTTTGACATCTTGTTTATAAAGAACTGATTCTTATTGAATAAATGATATGAGTGAATCGTTTGAGGAAAGGGATAACTTCACTTAACCTCTTTTTTGGATTTCATTTTTAATGAGTGGTTTAACTCTTGCTCTATTCATTATAATTCATTTTAAAAAGAGTTTAAAAAAAATTAATAGAAATTAAAATAATAGAAAGTAATCATTTTAATAGTGATTGATAGAGTTATAAATACTTAGAGTGCTTTTAACTCATTTTAATGCTCTGAGAGTTACCTTTACTGCAAGTGAGTCACTCATATGATAAACAATAAGGTGTTCGTCTAAAATCCCAACTTTAAAAGACCAACAGATTGAAACAAATTATAAATATTTGCATTTTAAAGGGGTGGTATGCATTTAAACTAGACGAGCGAGCAAAGCGAGCCCGTCGTTCGTAGCCTACTTGTCATTGACGGTAGGACTAGACATGCGAGACCCGAAGGACCGAGCTTATATCCATTGTAACCTATGCAGAGTACCATACACTGGTTAGGTTATAATAATATTTGTAGAATTACTTTTGAATAAAGCTTTTATTTGTTGGACTTTTAACCCTTGGGATTTCGGAAGTAAATCAATAACTACAAGAAAACTACTTCTATGTTAAGAAAACTCGTGTTTTTTCAGCATTTCATTAAACTTTTAGAGGAGAGTTATTTTCTCCTCTATACGATTCTACAGATAAACATTATTTCGAACTCATAAATACAAGTATTAAACAATTTTTATTATACTTTTGAATGAATGATGAAATGTTGAAAATATTTTGAATGATGAGTTTGAAGGAAACCCAATTAAATTATATATAAATTACAGTAATTTATAAAAAGATTATATTTTTGCATATTTTTCACGAAAAGTAAGACATTTTATTCAATTTAAATCTAATGCTACCAAATGAAAAGACTTTTAAACCAGAGTTAAAGGCTAAATGAGTGCCACATCAAACTAACCACCAGAAAAGTTTTAATCAAAGGTGAGATTTGATATAAAATTAAAAGTAAAACTACTGGTAGTATGTTTTGAAATGACTTATAGTCAGATATGAAATATTTCTATAATAATTATTAATGTTCGCAATCCTAAGTTGCAAAGTCTTAGCCTAATTTTAGATGATAATAAAACAAATAGTAATGCTGTAACGCTAGTCATAGATCTTGTTTTTAGGTCGAGAAATAGCTCCAAGTAAAAGTTTGCATGAAATGATTAATTTCATAACTTCACAAAATCTCTACTATTAAAGGGCATTGGAAATAAAGTTTCTAAAATATAAAGCCATATAAAAATAAAAATATTTTGCGAATAAATACTAAATAATCAATTGAAATGCTCGCCTCAAAGATGAAAATGGTTTCTAAACTCATGCAGAGATTTGATGAATGTGTTAATCAGAGCAGTGATCCTTTACATTCTTATGACAACTGAATTGTTTCAATTGATTTATAATAAATGAAATTGAAATTATAAATTATTTCGCTCTGACTCTTATACATATAAGAATGAGATCAGAATCAGATCTATGATCGAAATGGCGTCACAATAGCTTTCGACCTGATTTGGGTCTGAGTTGGACTCAACTCAACTTTAATTAAATCGGTTCTATTGTTTGCTGAAGTATTCATTGATTCCTATAATCAATTATATGCATCGAATGAGCACTTCCTACTGCGGCATAACTTTTATTACAATCATTCTGTACAGTAAATCTGCAAAAGTCTTCATTTAAAATTTAATTTCAAGTTACATAATATTTGACAGCAGACCACATACTGGTGTTGTATCTCAAGAAATGCATTTATAAAACAGTATTTATTAGCAAAAAAAATAAATAAATAAATAAAAATTACATTATATAAAGAGTATAATAATTAAATCAAAATTTTATTAAATAAAACTCTTTATTTTATTGAAGGTTTCGAACTGTTTATATAATTTGCTTATAAGTTAATTCATTGAATTGAAAATAATTATAATTTTTATTTTAAAAATAATTCTATCTTAACAACAAATTAAATCTTTTACATAATATTTCTCTCAGCAATGCTTGCATTTGATTACACTTTTGTTGGCTTAACGCAGAATCAACTGATTGGTAAACACACCGATAACAATTAGATATTCTTGAGTCCAATTCATAACAATCAATCAATTTGATTGACTTAACGATAGTCCCAAAAACATCTAAAACTGTTTTTAAGAGATCGGAGTAAGAAAAGGTCGCATTAATCCAAAACGAGATATCATGAATGTGTTCCCTATTGAAAAGACTGCCTGTACTGTACTCTTGAATGCGTTCATCAAAGTATAAATACTTAGACCAAAGAATTCTGGAATCGCTAATATTCCACTTGAGATGTGATAACTGTTCGACACATAGTTTAACGTTCGTTTCGTATATAAATCCTATTATCATATCATTTATTATAATCTTTTCGTTATTAAAAACTATATTTTGAAATGACTTGAAGTAAAGTTTAAGTTTTAATAGAGTATCGCTTTCTTTCTTTAATATAATCCAATGCTTAATAAATGGAAAATAATTAGCATTAAAATCGATCTCACTTGAGATGTCCACCGAATCAGTCAATATTCTTCTTAACTGTTCTATCAATTTGATGATTAAATCATTAGAGAACAGATTCTTTTTATTATTCATTAAGATTTCAGATAAATTATTAGAACTTATTAACAATTGGTTTCGTTTTTCAAAAGTAAAAGTTTTTGCGTTATTTGTATTGAAAGAAACGTTTTTCAATCGATAGCCGAATGACTGGTAATCAAAACAAAAATTAGTGTAAGAAATGATAACAAAACCACCAAAAGCTGCCATTTCTGTCAATTGCCACGAATCAGACCACTTCCTCTTGTGATGAGTCTCTACTTCATTGATACCGCTCTGACCCGAACATAAACTCACGTGAACTTTGATTTTTCGGTCACTTATATAGTTATTAACGCTTATAAAAAATTGCTTTAAAAGCTCTCGATTTAAACCGATTTTCATTTTCTTACTGAAGACGTGCGGAAAGTTGAAGACAATGTGATTAATGTCTTCGCGAGCTTTCAATGGCATACAATTCTCTAAATGAGTTGCGTTTACATTGAAATACACTTCATGTCCAGCTCTGATCAGTTGCTGACAGTTGTGTTGAGTCAATGAATCGCTTCTGTTGTCTACCAATAGATCTGTTGCTATTATACGACAATTGCACTCATGAGACAACTGTTGGGCAAAACTGAAGTTTCCTTCGCCTAAAAGTAATACACAATCGCTTTCAGAAAACAAACTCTTCGTCGTCTTCAAAGACGGACAACTCGTCCAGTGATCGCTCATTTATGAAGTTGTCTTCACTTTTAGTTGATTTTGGTATCGGTTTTGAGACAATTGTCAACAAATCAATTATATGTTTACGAGAAACAGAAGAGAGAAATGGTTTTTGTCTTTCTATTAATTGGTCACAAATGGTATCAATGGTTCGTTCGTTGATATGTTGGTCACGAATAGGCATCACTCGCTTCCGGTACTTAAGAGTGCTTTTGTCATAATATCTCAATATAAGACACAACGGATTCTCCACTAATGATAATGAAATACAATTAAATTCCATTTTTTAATGTAATGTTATTTATATGACTATTATTTGTTTGTTTCATAATAGATGTCAGCTATAGATCATTGCATTCACTGTTCACTTGTTTTAATGGTTTTAATGGTTTTAATTGTCACAAACTTTGGGATTACTTTCTATTTAAATCTCAAGTTTAGTAATCATAAAAAAAGGAGAAACTTAAGAAACTTCCAAAACTTAATAATTGTGTGATTTAGTGATACATTGATCCATTTTATTAAAATGTAAACGTTATTCCAGATTCCCATACAATGTTAGATTGTTTGAGGTTTGATTTGGCAGAATTGCATTGCATTAAAGCAATGATAGCAAACTATTTTCAAAATATATAAATCAGTATAAATAAGGCGAAATAGCACAGAACAACGCTTTTAAACAGTTTGACTGTGCCAGTCACTCATCTGGTCCAATGGGGCCATCGAATCAAAAGAATTAACATTAGCTTCTGTGGAAAGGGATACCGGCAAAAAAGTTTGAAACCCATTGACACAGAGCATCATAATGCGTAATAAGCATTCTTTAAAACGTTTTAAAAAATTTATTTTTATTCTCATATTTAAGTTCCTTTATTTTACATTTGCCATTATTTCCTTTTACATAAAACATTGTTTTCAATGAATAATTAAATTTCAAAACCTTAGCGCAGATCTTATGCAATTTGATTACAAGTAAAATGCACGTAAAGGCATCTAAAAATATGTTTATCAAATGTTTTCACATATACTGACATCATTTCAATAATAAAAGTTTTAATGGCTTGTATTTTACTTTTGAAAGCAGGATTTGTTTTCCTTAAAATATTCTGAATAGAAGTTAGTTTGCAATACGTATCACATAATCCATCAATAATTACAATGCGAACCAAGAAAATGTATGACAAAAGCTATCAGAAATATCTTTAAAATAGATTGAAGAGTCTGACAGACTATTATATATTATTAATTGTTCAATAAGATTATATTCTGATTATAATTAAAATATTGTGTGAGCAGTTAATGCTCATTCAGTCAAATTAATTATTTATTAAACAATGAATTAAAGACAATGAGTTCAGACATTTACATTATATTTCATGATTTCAGAAAAATATTTGTACATTTAATGTTAGAGACATTTTTTTAACAAACTATATTATTGTAGTTTCAAATTATTTGAGTTAATTGATGCACATTTCTAATAAATTATAGAAAAGGGCTCAATTTAATTGGTAGAGTCCACTCACCATTCTCTACTTCATGTCTTAACCCTGAAATCGAGTACAGTCTACGTGACTGTCCGTCATTATTCTGTAAAATTGAGGCACTTCTTCCTCCTGAATGCCTGCAAAGTCTAATTATTTATTGTGAAATGCATTTTATAACTCATTGTGTTGATGCACAACTTTGTCACCCCTTATACTGTTTATCTATTTGTAAGTTTGCCATAAGTTGTTATTATGTGTAATACACCTCAAGTTTTGATGTCTTAAAAAATTGGAACCAGGGTTTAGCTCAGATGAAAAGCTCTAATTAAAATTGGTCTCAAAGTTCATTACTTGAGCACTACTGAGATAAAAAGTATTGATCAATTTGTAAAGGCTTTCTTTCTATTTGCAGAATATTTATTTATTTTTTAAAATGAATACATTTGTCAACATGTCATACAGTTCTTTATTAAATACTTCTTCTGATATAATGATATCTAAAATAAATATAAGCGATCTCGGAGTCGAGTGTTTGACAACTATGGGTTATAGAAGTTTAACACAACTTGGATTACTTTTTTATGTTCATAATCCTTACGATCATTTCTTTGAAAATGTGAAAGACGTGAGAAATTATGAAATTTGGGTAAGTTTTTGCACTGTATCAAAAATTTTTAAGCTTAAACATTAAGTGAATTTCACTGAACACAAAAGTTTAAACAAATATATTTTAGTTTAAATTATTAGAAAGCGAGTATTGAAAACACAAATGTTAAGCAATTCTCAGTTTTTGCAATTAACTGAGAGCTAAACAAAAGCAATAATAAAATTGAAATTTCTGTGAATTCTCAATAAATTTGATAACTTTAAACATGAGCCTCAAAATGAAAAATTGAAGTATATTTTTATTTTCTACAATAGATTACCCCTGCGTTAGCATTTCTTATAATATTAGAACAAATTATACGATTTTTTCAACGCAAGCAAACCTCAAGAATCCCTGATATGATCATTAATATCGGCTCTTCGATGCTTTACGCAGTTTTGAGGTAATTATTGTCTATCAATACATTACAATAAACTTAAAACTATTTTAATCAGAGTATTCCTCTTGGGTTTTGTTGTGACCATTTTCGTGTACGTCTATTCAAATTATCGTTTGGTTACTCTACCAATCAATTCAATGTGGACTTGGGTTCTCTCTATATTATTAGTCGAATTCGCTTATTATTGGACACATCGAGCGTTTCACGAAATTAACATATTATGGGCAACACATCAATATCATCATATGGCAGAAGATATTAGTGTTACCACTGCTATACGCAATAGTGTAGTAGATTTGGTATTCTTTGACGTAAGTTTAGACTTATATTGATATAAAAGTTTTCAAAACTCATTATATTAATCGAATAGATGTTTCCGATACCATTGGCTGTTATTATTCCTCCACCAATACTTGCCGTTCACATACAATTCAGTCTTCTTTGCCAGCTTTGGGTTCATAATGAAGTAATTCCACAATTGGGACCGTTAGAATATATCGTCAACACAGCCGGAAATCATAGAGTACATCACGGTATTAGACATAAACCTCAGTTCTAAACTAACTCTATTTTGGAGTTCAAAACCTTTTACAATATTTTAAAAATATAAATATTAGCGATTCTATAAAAAAAATAATACATGTATACATAGATATACTCATTTTTAATTTAAAAAGTGTTTTTTAATAATTTCATAAATCAGTGTCTAATAAGTTAATTGTATTCTTACTTAAAAAAGGTAAGAACCCGTATTGCATTGACAAGAACTATAGCGCACTTTTGATGCTTTGGGATCATGTATTTGGCACTTATCAACACGAAAAGGAACACATTATATTTGGTGTTGTGTCCAAACATCCTGACACCTTCGATATGGTTTCTCTTCAATTCGGTTATTATAAGAATGTTTGGCAAAAGTTTCAATCAGTTGATGGTTTCAAAAATAAGTTGTCGGCACTATTCAAAGGTCCGGGTTGGCATCCGGGAACACCTAGACTTGGACTCTTATCAGAAATACCTGAACCAGATCCTACTCTACCTAAATATAGTTACGATCCATTCATACCGTTGTGGCACAAAATTTACACTGTTTTACACGGATTTATCATATTCTTAGGCTTTTATTTGATAGCAGACCATCACCTCGTGGTAGGATTTATATTATATCAAACCTTTTGAGTTGTATTTTCTAAAATAAATTTAAATTTTAAGCGAAATTCTTGGTTCCAAATATTCCTCGGCATGAGTTATATCACATACTCGTTGGTGGCTTTTGGCGCTATATTTGATAAAAGGTCTCAATTTGATAATTATAACAATTTTTTAAAATAATGATTTTTTAATAATTTTGAAACAGACCATATGGACCCGCATTAGAAGTGGTTCGATGTCTTTTCTATCTTGCATATGATTTTTATGTAATAAGCGTTAATTCTTGGACACTAACAAACAGTGAAGCATTTTTGGTGTATAACTTTCTTTGGACTGTTCGTGGTTTACATATCGCTTCAATTATGTTATGGATTTCGCGATATATCTTCTATCACGAAGCTGTATATATTGTCCACAAAACAGTTGATAACATTTATAATGACATCGAAAAAATACAACTCAAACAATTGGGCACTAAATGGACAATAGTTTTTCTTTTTTTGGGACTCACAATAATGGCTTTATTTCTGTTTGTTTCGTACTCTCTTCAGGTCGAACAATGTTCACAATTGTTCGATAGATTGGTTATGAATAGCACACAAACAACAAATTAAATTTATTTTTTATATATTGAACAATTAATATTCATTTTAATTTCTACTAAAATTTATAATTAGTTTAAAAGATAAAGTGGTTGAAAAACATGGGTTTAAGTGGGTTTAGTTTAAACACTAATATAAGTCCTAAAGCGAGCAAATCTTATATTAATTTTATTATTAATGGTTTTATTAATATATTTGTATTAATTTATATATATTTATAAAGAATTGCGTGAGAATTGAGATCTATTTTGCAGTTATTTAATCATTTATAAGCAAAACTTAAAACAAAATATTGTGATTATATCTGTTGCTTATCTCTGTTCTGCACTTTTTTGTGAAACTTTTGCAAATCTAACTGTTTTTTGGATTGAAGAGAACCCAAACTCGAAGACTTGTTATATAACGCACTGTTCCACTTATTACTAATTGTATTAATGTTTTCATC